>LJIJ01003108.1:0-21224 GCA_001718145.1 Orchesella cincta | reverse complement strand
GAGTAATGTCTACCGACCTACTAACTGAACAAGTGAAGGGTGACGGGAATTTTGAGATGTACCTGAGGGACATGCTAAGAAAAACTTTAGTGAATCGCTTGGATTCTAACAGGTAGTTTTGACTTCATATATCCAGTCTTCAATTAGTACTTTTTCCCTAATCTCCATGCCTTTATGTTTTAAATTATTTACGTTTTTGCAGTGACTATGTTGAGTTCTCTTGGAACTTAGCTTTTGTTTCCGAAACATGTGCCACTGTCCAGCTCTCTGTTGGAGGTGCTTTTTTGAGGGATTTATGTACGATAATATACTTCCACTAAAATAAGAGCCAGGATGGGAATTGTATTGGAGAACCAATTGATATTCGTTATTAGCTCGAAAGGTAAAGCTGAATATTTTTAGCTATAACCCTTAATTTTGACAATTTTAATACCTGCAATTTCAATGTTTCGTATGTAGAAATGGGTCCTTCCCTGCGAATTGGACAAACATCGACGGGAGAAAATCGGAGTGTGCTCTTTGAAGACGACTTGAGAGTGGAGGTAGAGAAGCCGATATCGACCGACATAACGTACGTTGGGAAACTCACGATTGAAATTATTGTGATTCGGAACGTTGTCGTGAAAGATCTTCCTTACGGGACAGCGATGGGGAGAGAGATTCTGGAGAAAAAGCTGCAGTCGGATTTCGAAATCATTGCGGAGGACGACACCCGCTTCAAGTGCAACAAGGTTTTTCTCGCAGCATGTAGCAAGGCGCTGGCTGCTATGCTTGAGATGGACTGCAAGGAGACCAAGGAGAAGGCCATCAAACTGAATATTTCTGCGAAAGGAGTGGAAGCTCTGCTGAAATTCATTTACTACTCGAATGTCGATGACCCAATGAAACATCCGCGTATTGCTTTGGAATTGATGGAGATTGGCAATCAGTACGATATTCTTGGGTTGGAGAAGACCATGAAGGACATCTTTCTGGGCAAGCAATATGGCTGGTTTGACTTTGACACTGCACTCTTACTCTACCTTTGGACTTTGAAAGTGGATGGAAATGAGGATTTGAAGTGGAAAGCCATCCGGGTGTTTAAGTTGTGAGTTCTTACTTCTATTTCATTTAACACTCTAGTCTAAGCTAAGACGTTGTAGGTAGTGATGTGTAAAAGTAGTTACTGATTCCCAATTGTTTGTTTAACCTTTATAGGAAACCAAATGAATTGAAGAAGTCGACTGAGTTTGACAAGTTGTTGAAGGAGTCTCCGCAAACTGCCAAGGAATTGATTGCGCTCTGCTTCAAGACTTCCTGATCCCTTTTCGTTGAACTGATTGGGTTCACTTTCGCTGTTCTGTTATTTTAATTTTACTACAATGTATGGATTTTTATGGTCTGTAGTATCTTACGCTATTCTTTGTTGCAATCGTATTGTTCTGAAGTAAAAGTATGAAATGGTCCCAAAATTTATAAGCTTTTTTAATTCCATTCTTCGTTCATCGTTGGTAGAGTTTTCTAAGCGTTTAAAATTATAACTATTGCATGTAAAACATGAATTAAGTAAGCGTATTACATAGCTGACCATAAAGTGAAAAATGAGCGGGCGCATATTCAAACCTTCACTAGTGGAAACACAAGCAAATGCAGAAGATGCAAACGACGAGGACGAGTATATCTTTCGATAGCAGTGAGTAGGGGGAAAAGATTTGTTTCGTTTTTGGTTTGAGAAATTACAAAAGCATCGCTGGTGTTATCGAAACCAATCCGTGATAATTTCTAGTTCACTGTGCGATACAAAAACTGGGTAACTTCTTCGCTTCGATTTTTTGGTGGGGAGGAATTCCATTTGAATAGATCAATCGATTTAGGGGTCATCAGTTATTGTTCTTGCTCAAGTTTCCGAAATGGCTAGCTGCAGTGGCATTAGTGGAAACCCATCAAAAAGGCTAAAAATGGAAACCCTTGCACCAACCACGAGTGTCATCCTTATCAAGGACGAAGAATTTGAGATAATATTCGAACGGAAGGAGCCAGAGGACTCGAATTCAAAGGATAAGCAGAAGGGCAACAAAGGGATTACATCTGGGGAGGAGGCTCCTTACATCAAAGTCATGTCCATCGACTCACTAACTGCACAAGTGGAAACTGTCGGAACTTTTGAGATGTACCTAAGGAGCATGTTGAGAAAAGCTATGGGTAGCCACTCAGAATATAAATGGTAGGTTATGAATTCCACTAAAAGTGTAATAATAATATCATCATTTAGTAATGTTCCAAATCAAAACCATTTGACTCACGTTTCTTTCCCAGCGACACCATTGATTTATCTTGGAAGATAGCATTTGTCTCTGACACGTGTGCCACCGTAGACCTCTTAGTTGGGGGTGAGTTCTTTGAGGAATTTTTGGGTGCCTGTCAAGAGCCCGTGAAGGTTAAGGTCGGGTTGGAAATCGAATTGGAAGATAAATCCCTATTTTCCATTAATTCGAAAGGTAATTTTGGTTTTCTAACAAAGCAGTACATCTCCTGTTATCCATGATTTTGTTATCTACCTTATTTTTTAATTTAGAAATGAGCCCTTGCGTTTCCATCAGAAAAACGCCAGGCACCAACCCAAAGACGTTGGCCTTTGAAGATAAATTGAAGGTGGAAGTGAAGAAGCCAATACGGACTGATTTAGCCTACAGAGGAACAGTAACGATTGAGATGCTAGTAATTCGAAAAGTAGTCATCAGTGATCTTCCCTGTGGAACGGGGATATTGGGTCAGCGCATTCTAGAGAACAAGGTTGAGTCGGATTTTTCAATCATTGCGGATGACGGCACCCGGCTTGAGTGCAACAAGGTTTTCCTTGCAGGTTTGTAAACTAAATTATTGATAGAATTCTTATGTGGATTTTTCTTTACTTGTATTCTGACTATTGATCAGCTAGCAGCGAGCACTGGCTGCAATGCTTCAGATGGACTGCAAAGAATCACGGGAGAAGGTCATCAAGCTAAATATGTCTGCTAAAGGAGTGGAGGCTCTCTTGAAATTCATCTACTACTCCAATCTCGACGACCCAATGAAGACTTCCAACATTGCTTTCGAATTGTTGGAGATTGGGCATCAGTACGAAATTTTGGGGCTGGAGAATGCAATGCGGAATATCCTTTTGGGGCAGAAATGTGAATGGTTTGAGATTGACGCTGTTGTGCTACTCTACCTCTGGACTTTGAAAGTGGATGGAAATGAAGATCTCAAGTGGAAAGCTTTGCTAGCATTCAAGTTGTGAGTTATCCGTTTATCTCTTTATTTTTTATATATTTCGTTGGTACCAAACTAACATTGTATTTTCCGTTCAGGAAACCAGACGAGCTTAAATCATCTCGTGTGTTTGATAAGCTGCTGAAGGAGGATCCGAATTCTGCTAAGGATCTGTTCGCAATCTGCTTGAAGACCCTGAGTTGTTATTGGACTTGATTAGTATTCAACTTCTGGTTAAACATAACTACTATATCCTAAATTCATTTGCGATCATTTGGTTTTGAGTTAAAATTAGTCAAATTTTTTGTCGAATTTTGTACAATTCCCCCAAATGATTTAGTTTAAATTATTGGTTATAAAAAATTTATTTCCGTTTTAATTTCTCTTGAATGTTTTGCACATAAGAACAAAACATGAATTACCATGATTTTTCTCTACCAACAAAACAACTACAGTCCATATTTGTCAAACCAACCTTGAGCTTTACAGTAACAAAGATCCTTGTAAACATATTCCATGGTGGGTTTCTGACTTTCATAAAAGTTGCTAATAGACTGAGGAATCTTTGTGCTTCTCCACAACCGATCCGCTTCCTCCCCAGTTTCTAACCATTTTCGAAAAAGGGGTGCATTCTGGTACATTCTTAGCATTGCATCCTCATCGTAAATCTCTTCGAACACCGCCAGAGCTGACATTTCGTCGTCCTCTTCGACATTCTGAACCTTGCTTGCGAATTCTGAAAACTCCACAGTTTCCACTTTGTGACCAAATTTCGCTGCCACATTAACCAAAGGCTGGAGTGGAATTTTGACAGGAACAGTCTCCAAATCAATTGCTGGATTCAGAGTTTCAAAATTTCTGTGAGCTGGGATAATTTCATTCTGCATTGCCAGAACCACTTTCATAATGCCCGTGATTCCCGAACAGCACTCGGTATGCCCCACATTCGTCTTCACAGAGCCAATAACCAACGGATCTTTTCTCTGATCTGAATGATAAGCTTTTGCGATGGCAGAAACTTCCATCTCCAACGCAGTTAGTGTTCCGTGCGTCTCGACATAAGACACTGTTCTGGCTTACATTCGCATCTTCAAGAGCCATTTGCATGGCCAGAGTCTCAGAGTGGATGGTTGGTGTTCCCATTTTGCTCAGTCCTTCTTGGCTATTCCAGAACCTTTAATTAGTGCCCAAACCTTGTTTCCATCTCTGACTGCATCCGAAAGTCGCTTTAAAACTAGAACTCCACACCCTTCAGCTCTTGCAAATCCATTTGCCTTCGCATCAAAAGTTTTGCACAATCCATCCGGAGAAAGTACCATGGGCATCTGCTTGAAATCAAAAGGACACAGAAGGAGATTAACTCCGCATGCTAGGGCAAAGTTTGTTTCCTTCAGCTGCAAACTCCTACAAGCAAGATGAACCGCAACCATCGCTGCAGAACATCCAGATTCAGTTGCAATACTCGGCCCGGTCATTCCCAACAAAAAGGAAATTCTTGCCGCAGCAGCTCCAATCGAATTTCCCATATATTTTCTGTAAAAATCATCATCTCCAGAAAGCATCAATAGATCTTTGTAATCATTTGTCCAGGAACCCATGAAAACTCCACCGTTTGTTCCCCTAAAGCTTTGTGGTTCACAGCAGCATCTTCCAGTCCTTCCCAAACCAGCTCGTGAAGTAGTCTCGTTTGAGGATCCAAATATTCCATTTCAAGAGGGCTAATTCCAAAAAACTTGGCGTCAAATTCCTCCACGGGAGAGTGTAGAAAACCGGCATTAGTCGTTCTGTGCTCGGAACGGCATCTGTTTGTCATGTGTTTACGGAGCCACCGAAACTTCGGAGGAGTTCCAGTTCCGTCCTGTCCATTGAGGAGAAGATCCCAAAATTCTTCAAGATTATTTGCATTTGGATATTTGCAACTCATGCCAACGATAGCTATTGGGTCTTTGTTGCTCAATTTGTGCTTGGCATCATCATCAAAATCAGTTGCGGGATGGAGAAACGGTTGAACAGAATTCCAGTAAATTTCATTTCTATAGCTGAGAATGAGCTGAAAACAGGAATTATTATAATCGTTGGCTGACATTTTACTGTGCTACTTTTATTAATGAATTCACCTTCGAAAATAATCCGAGTTTTTTCAGATTTCATTTCAGACAGTTCCTCTTTACATTGAATTGCAATAGAACGGGGTCGCTAGTAATTCCGTTCCGTAATGATAAAACAAAATTGTATTTTCCACTGTCTAAAAACTTTTCACCTTGAGTTACCATTTGTAAGTAGTTTTCTACTTCCGTTCCGTTCTCAGCTAGAATAGTTGACACCAAAGACTTGAAAGTTTTCAGAGATGGTTTCACGACAAAAATGTCCATTCCCTTTTCCTCAGTCAATAAATATCCATTGGGTGCGTCATATTCGTCAAAAACTTCATCACAGTTTTTTATTACCTTCAAATAAAATTAAATCAAGGCAAAATTGTTCATTTGAAGACTTTGGGGTGAAAATTTTGGGGTTATGTAATACACTACTCGCCAGCATATTGGGCGAGAGAAAAACACATTTCTCGAAAGGTTTTAGCTGGATCACAAACAATTTGACATAATCCTCCGTTTTCAATCCAATTTGTTCTTCTTCCAGAGAAAAGAGTAGTCGAATCCCCGATGAAGGGACTCTTTCAGCGAACTGGACAAATTTTTAGAGACAACCACTCCTATTTTCCTATTTGTTAGCACTCGCCTCAGCGAAAAACAAAGCGAAACCTTTGATGAATGAACAAGAAATTTACTAGTCACAAAATTTTATTTGAAGAGGGGCAACGAATTCTGCGTATTTTTCCTGTAATCTTTTCCTTTATAATGGAAATGGTTCATTTTTCTAATTCAATATTCAAGTTTTTGCGTTCTTTGGTTTTTTATGGTGTCTGCAAATTTCTTCCTCTTTCCTGAAAGACAAACAATATTTTTCTTAGGTTCCGAAGGTCTAGCCAAAACAAGTTCCAACATCATTTTTTTGTCACTAAATGACATGACTATGAATCGAAGCATCGTGACTTGATATTGCATAAATTAAGTTATGGAAGTGAAACGCTATTGAGGACAATTTTATTAGAATTTTTTACATGATTTAACAAAAAAAATAACACAAACAATATCTTATGAAAACCCAAATCTCAATCTATGATTGTCAGAATGCAGTTTTTGATGGCTCTTGACTCTACAGGAAGAAGTAAGTTGATGGCGAAAATTCATTATGATGCACTGCACGTGTGTCAGCTTGTCTATCTCTCAAAATTCAATGGATCATGCTCAACAGTTGTTAAAATTCTTCATTTTTTCACAGTAAACAATCGGATGTATTTGATAAACGACTGAAATCCAAATACTACAAGTCCTGGTTGAGGCAAGTAAGCCTTAATGATTAATGCTTATTCCATCCGCCGGTTGCAGGAAACATAGCTAAATTGGCTACTTCATCATCAAATTGGCTACCTTCAAAGTAGTCGTAGTGCCCATAAACTTATATAGATAATGTAGTGTAATATCTGTGGTAGTGAGTGGCTACTTTTTTTTATATAGATAGGTAGTGCCACAACTCCAAATGTTGCAATATTGGCTAGTAGGGTCTCATTTTTAAACGGTTCAATAAAACCTAAAACCGATATCCCCATTGGATTCACCCCCTCAAATTACAAATATATGCACATATGAGACTTTACTCACGTCAGTCGTGGGTAAATGTGGGTGTTCCACAATACATATCCATTAATGATAAAGTAGCCAATTTGGTGATAAAACAACCAAATTGGCCATGTTTTCTGCAACTGTCCCAGTCTTTGTTCATCTCCAAGCTTCGGATATGCTAGGGTTTAGTGAGACATCTTTGTCATAAAGCGTAGACCGGGCGGTAACACTCAAACACAATGGAAATGATCCTGATTTAGATAGAATAGAAGATGTTTTGGTCTTGCTGTTTCTTGATTAAAGTGAAAATTTGGAAGAGATTGTTTGGTTCGTCTCCAGCCAGTTTTCTGCTTTGAACATAGGCCATTTAAGTACCTTTCAATATCTGATAAAAATAAATTTTGTAATTTTATTGATTACTCGTAGTTAAGTTCCTTATTACAGTTTAGACGCATTCCTTTAACGGTTGGCTTTACTCAGGAACATTGAATTGAATCAACTTGAACCGCTGGTTGAAGGCATTTCAGAATGGCTGCCAACTGGAATGCTAAGAGTTTGTTACTAATGGGGTATACCCAGTTTGAAATGAACTTTGAGCATGAGGAAGCTCCCCCTGGTGAAATCGGAAATGAGCTGGGGACTCTGGACAAGTTGAATGAAGGAAACGAAGGTGCTTCATCTGAAGGCTCTGTAAGTTTGAAGCTGAAATCGACCGATCATCTAATTTCACAAGCGGAAGGAAACACGGATTTTGACATAACACTACGTAGCATGCTGAAAAAAACGTTGGGAAACCGCTTGGAAGCTTCGAGGTTATTAAATTCCTATAACTCCTTGTAAGCTATTCAACGTTGCTGACTTTAAATTTATGTCTTAATTTCTAGTGGTTCCACTTCCTTCGCATGGAAAATGAAGTTAGTCACTGAAACCCGTGCCAGTTTGAAATGCTTCGTTGGTGGAGGATTTTTCGAGGGATTCCTGGCGGAGTGTAAAGTACCTGTGAAACTGAAGTTGGAGCTGATATTTAGATTCGGGCAACAAGAATTATATTACGGGCCACATGGTAAAACGAATACTACTTGACTTCAGCTATTATTGTAATTAAATTTAAATTGTAGTCTTAAATTTTTTGGGCGTTTATTCGAAATAGTAATCTCCCCATCCATTCTAAGTGAGAAACACCCAGGAGAGGAATTTCGTGCTTGTGGTTTCGAAAATGAGATACATGTGGATCTACTGAAGCCAATAAGGATCAATGACGAAGTTCTTGGGTGGGTGGCGATGGAATTACTGATAATGCGAAAGGTGACCTTGACAAACCTCCCGAGCAAGCGTGAAATGGGAAAGAAAATTCTGGAGAACAAGGTGGAATCTGATTTCCAAATCATTGCGGATGACGACTCTCGGTTTGACTGTCACAAAGCCTTTCTTGCAAGTAAGAGTGATGCCTATAACATGATGTTTAAGATGACCTCTTAATTTGATTGTAACCAACCTTTTTGTAACTATCCTCTCTCAGGTAACAGTGAAGCTTTGGCTGGAATGCTGCAGATGGACTGTAAAGAATCCAAGGAGAAGGCTATCAAGCTCAAGATGACTGCCAAAGGCGTGGAGGCTTTGTTGAAATTCATCTACTACTCTGATGTCAATGACCCAATGAGAAGTTGCAGCATTGCGATGGAGTTGCTGGAGACAGGTCATCAGTATGACATTGTTCACATTCTTGGGCTGGAGGAAGCCATGAAAGACATCTTTCTGGGGCAGCGATATGACTGGTTTGACATTAACACTGCAATCTTGCTCTATCTTTGGACTTTGAAGGTGGACGGAAATGAGGATCTGAAATTGAAAACCTTGCAGGCATTCAAGTCGTGAGTTTCGAGTTGTTTTTGAATTTTAGCGTCCTACATTATTTTAGTGATGTAAACGTTAGTTACTGATTATAATGGTTTGATTTATCATTGAAAGGAAGCCGGAAGAATTGGAAGACTCAAGTGAATATGACAAGTTAGTGAAGGAGTTTCCCCATACTGCCAAAGGATTGATGGCACTCTGCTTTAAGATTTAGTTTTTGTGTTATCTTTAGTATTGAATTGGATTAAATTGTTACCGAAAATAACTACTGTATCTTAACTGCAATCAAGTACATATTTATCATTTTTTTAGTACTAGAATGTATTGATTGTTACTTTCTGAAATGTTTTGTATGGCTTATTACAATCGTGATGATCTGAATTAAACGAATAATGAAATGTTCCTATTAGGAACTTCCTAAGTGTACGGATTTTTTATTCCCTTTGCATTTATGAATCGATTTCAGCGATTTCGCACGGAGGACTTCTGGGGTATGTAACCAAAGTTGGCCATAAAGTGGGGATTGAGCGGAAGCTCTTAAACTTTCTTTAGTGGGAACACAACAAACGTGAGCAGAGAAATATAAAATCCCTTGCTGTGCTGTTCCAAACTAAATCATTTATAATTTTCAGTTCATTACGACTGCATTTGAAAGTACTGTGTAGTAAGTCTCCTTTTTCTGAGGATCAAGTGATCAGTTATTATCCTTGTTAAAGTTTATGGCTAGCATCAGTGAAAGCCAGTCAAAAAGGGTAAAAATGGATTCCATCTCGTCAACAACCAGAGTCGTTCTTATCGACAATACGACGTTGACTATGTCGTTTAAACGAGATAATTCAAGTACTTTGAATTCAAGGCGTATGCAACCTGAGGGCAACAATGGAATTACATCTGTATCTACTTCTGAGGAGGAGAATCCAATCCTTAAAGTCAAGGTCACCGACTTACTAACTATACAAGTGATGGACGACGAGGATAAATACCTCAGGAACATGCTACGAAAAACTTTGGGAAATCGCTCCGAAAGTACCAGGTATTACACAATCCTCTCACTGATTTATGATTACAATCTCCGAGTGAATAGTTCAATTATCATTGTTTTTTTTCAGTGACTGCGTTGAGCTCTCCTGGAAGCTGGCTTTTGTTTCGGATAAGTCTGCTACAATGAAACTCGTTGTTGGAGGTGACTTCTTCGAAGAATTCTTGAGGAATTATGAAGATTCCGTGAGAGTCCGGACAAGGATGGGGATCTTATTTAAGGACCAAATGATATTCACCATTAGCTCAAAAGGTATTTTAATGCTGGTTAATTCTTTTGTATTTATACCGTAAGTTATGTTATCTCATTTGCAGAAATGAGTCCTGCCGTTTTCGTTGGAACAACCGCAAAAGGAAAGCCAATGACTGTGGCCTTTGAAGATGAATTGAAATTGGAAGTAGAAAAACCTATGCGGACTGATCGACGACCTCACGACTGCAACATAATAATTGAGATGCTCATAACTCGTCAAATGGGCTTGAAACATCTTCCGTGTGGGACGACGATGGAAGGAACATTCTGGAGAAGAAACTTCGGTCAGATTTCCGAAATCATTGCGGAGGACGACACGCGATTTTCGTGCCACGACTTTCCTTGCAGGATGCAGTGAGGCGCTGGCTGGAATGCTTGATATGATGACGACGAACCGATGAGCAGTTGCAGGGCGCTTTTGAGTTGATGAGATCGGCAATCTATATGATATTCTGGGTTGGAGAAGACTATGAAGGATGTTTTCTAGGGAAGCAGTATAGCTGGTTTGACATTGACACTGCGGTTTTACTCTATCTCTGGACTTTAAATGTGCATGGAAATGAGGATCTGAAATGGATGGCCTTGCAGGTGTTTAAATCGTAAGTTATCAATTAATGTGTTATAGAAACTAGTCAACTTCAAGTATTTCCTGCTATATTGAAATTTTTAAATTTAAACCAGATTTTTTAAAATTAAATAGGAAGCTGGGTGATCTAGAAGGCTCAATGGAGTATGACAAGCTGATGAAGGAGTCTCCACAAACTGCAAAAAAATTGATCGCGCTTTCATTTGCTAGTCATCGTTAGTTTGACGCTATTCGAAATTATTGGTCTGTTGAATTTTGCTTTGCAGTATTAACTTTATCTAAATATTTAAATCAGAATTCTTTTTCTAGCTGTATACTGTACTGAATTAAATATTGCGTATCAAATTAAATAATATTGCTTTGGTTACGTGTGAAAATTTGAAATATATATATATCACACGATTGGATTCCTAGTCAAACTAAACACGTTTATGTATGTTCACGTCAGTATCTAATGTAACATTATCCCTTTCAATATCACCTTGTTTATTGGCAATTTTCTCTATACCTTGGCGGATAGTAACTTTATTAGAACTCATTCCCCTACGTCTCATGTCCGCAATCCATAACACGTCGATATCATTAGACTGCAACCCTCTCACTTTTTCATGCTGGGCAAAACTCCCCTCGTTTTCTGTTCTCCTTTGTTGGAGCACAATGGAAAAATAAGAACACACTCTTGCTTCTTCTTGATAAGTTAGGTTTCAATGTCATAAAAAATTTACTCAGGTAATGATATAATTCATGCCACTCTTCAAGTTCAAAAAGGAAACAGCAAGAAATATAACAATGAGTGTGCATTTTACAACACAACACAAAACGTTACTCCGCGCGGCTCGCAACATTAAATTCTCCTCCTCAGTAAAACATTTTGATTGAAATTTCAATAAAAAATAATAGAAACACTAAAATTATAAAAAAAAAACATAGTACAGATAGACATATAAAAATGACAAATAAAGTACAAAAATGATCCAATCAATAACAATCAAGGGGAACTATAAGAACAAAATCCCATGAGTAAATAAGAAATAATTAATAACAAAATAAAATAATTTAAAAACAAATCAATAAAGTAATATATTACAAGAATACATAACTACGATAATAAGAATACAAACACAAAACTTACTTCCTCAAAAATCCAACAGCTTGAAGTTAAACTGCAAAATTCAAAAACACAACTGCAAAGAAAGTTTTTATAAAAACTCTGTGAAAAAATGCAAATATATGAAAGCATTTAGGCAACAGTATCAATTGAATGACTATTGAGAGCTCAACTAAAACACAAGAATAATTCAAAACGTAGAAGAAAAAGAGAATTGAAGACTAAATAATGAGACAAAGGAAAGCAAAAATATAAAAAGAAGAAAATAAATGAAAGATACAAGACAATTTATAGAAATATAAAATGACACTGAAAGTATGAGAGCACTGAGCTAAATCAAGCTATGGATGCAGAGTGGTCGCAAAACCTTTTGCAATGTCTCAACTCGCGACAAACTCTAATTGAACTACACAAATAGATAGAGATGGACTATTCAAACACCATACTAAATTGGCAAATTTTGTATTCGTTTGAGAACAAGGAATTATATAAATTAAGTTTCAATATCAGGATGAATTTGACAGGTAAAATCCAGCAAAGGATATTCCTCCCGGATGTGAACTCTCAACGATGAGAAAATAAATATATGGAACATGAGCCTCAAAAAGTAGTATACAAATTGATCGTGAATTGAATAAAAATGATAATTAAAAATACATTATCAATATTAAACAATCGCAATAAGAAAAGGAAATAAAAAAAAGTAAAAAATATATAAAATCGAGAAAGGTATAAGAACATTAATAAAGAGCGAGAGCAGAATGAAAGAATGAAATGAATTATAGAATCCTGAAGACAATATGAAAACAGGATAAGAACAGAAAAAAAGAATAAACAATAATATCAACAAGAAATACAAGAAAGAAAAAAAAAAAAAAAAAAAAAACAAAAAAAAAAAAAAACACACAAACAGAAGAAAAAAAAGAAAAAAAAAAAAAACAAACAAAAAAAGAAAAAAAAAAAAAAAGAGAGAGAAAACAAAAAAAAAAAAAAAAAAAAAAAAAAAAAAAAAAAAACGATACAAAAAAGAAGCGAAAAGAGAAAAGCAAGAAAGGAAGAAAAAAAAGAACAAAAAAACGAAAAAAAAAAAAAAAAAAGAAACAAAAAAAAAAACAAAAAAAAAAAACAAACAAAAAACAAACATAACAAACAAAAAAACAAAACAGATAGACAAAGTAATAAATAATAACAAAATAGATTACATAAAGCATTACATAGACACAAACTAAATTAATAAAAATGAGATTGAAATAAATGATAGCAAAGAAAATGGAAAAGAAAGAAACAAGAGGAGAACAAAAACACAGAAAAATAATATTGAAAAAAACAACGAAATAAGAATGTAGAAAAATATAAAGAAAGAAGAAAAGATCAAAAAACAGTAAGAGAGAAAAGAAAAAGAAATTGAGTACATATATATAAAGTAACGAAAATATAATACAGGATTTAAATATGAGTATATACTTAAAAAAAAATAAAATATAAATAAAATATAAAAAAAAACAAATGATCACAGAGTGATCACAAATAAAGAAAATTTTATAAGCGTATTTTCTACATTCAGAAATTAATAATGCTAAAATTAAAAAAGGAGAGACCAGAAAGAATATAATTAGGAACATACCACCCACATTAGATTTTAAAATTCAAAGTAGGTTATGACAAGCACTGAATAACAAAGAAGCGCCACTATAATACAATAATGATACGATATTAACTAAAAACTGAGAAAAATGGAACCAATTAAGTGTATACATACGTAAAATATAGTATTGTCAAGATAGAAACAAAATTGAATTATCAAAGGTAACGTTAATCTTAAAGAACTTTAATATCAATTTTTAAAATTTAAATAATATAAAATTAAATAAATATAATTATAGAATTTAATAAAATGTAATAAATTTATTATAATAATATATTAAAATTTATAGAGATTATAATAATAATAAATTTTTATAGTTTAAAATTATTGATAATATATTATAATAGTATAATAATTAAAATTTATGATTAAAAATATATAAAATTTAATTAAGTATTATTAATTATAAATTATTTAAGATATTAATAATAATAAATTTTAAGATTTAATTAAATTAAATAAATTTTTAGTTTAAATTAATTTAAATTTTTAGAATTTAAATTAATATAAAATTTTAGTTTTTTAATATAAATTTCAGTTATAGATTATTAAATTAAACATTATTTAGAATATAATTAATATTAAAAATTAAGTTTAATTATTAAAATTTTAGTTTAATTAATTTGAAAAATTTAATGTTAAATAATAATAAAATCGTTTAATTTAATATTTAAAATTTTTAGTTTAATTAATTTAAATTTTAGTTTAAATTAATTATAATTTTAGTTTAATTAATTTAAAATTTTTAGTTTTAGTTTAATTATTTAAAATTTTCTTAGTTAATTAATTTAATTAATTAATAATTTTTTATCTAAATTTCAAATTTAGATAATATATAAAAACTTTTAGTTTAATTAAATTTAAATTTAATAATTATTAATTAATTATAAAATTTTTAGTTATTAATTATAAAATTTAGTTAATTAATTCAAAATTTTTGTTAATATTTAAATTTTTAGTTAATATAATTCAAAATTTTTAGTTTAATTAAATTTTTAGTTTAATTATTTAAAATTTTAGTTAATTAATAAATTACTTTTAGTCAATTAATTAATTAAATTTTAGTTAATTAATTTGAAATTTAAATTAATTATTTAAAAAATTCTATGAAATCTCTATGAAAGCAGAAGAAGGAGGATACAAGCATGTGACTGATTTCAAACATGTTTAAATAAATTACACTAATGGCTTTATAATCAAGCTTATAAAATATATAGCTGCTATAAACCCTTTTCCACGTTTGGCCATGTTTAGCATCATTTACCGTAGTTTAGCTTGGCTAGACAGTTGTTCCACATCGTCACGCGATATAGATTTTCAGCCACGTATTTTCCCTTCTTTTAGAGCAAATTTCTAAATTAGTTTTATTTGAAATGCGTCATGAAACTTTGTCATACGTTATATAAACTCTACATGGCTTTTAGTTTGATTAATTTAGCATTCTCCTATTGGAAGTAACGTATTTTTTCAGGTATTCAAACTATGCCTTTTGTGCCACACCTTCTAGAATAAAAGTTAGTTCTATTCCATTTCAAAGCCATAAGTGAAACCTCGAATTTTTTGCTGTCAATTACGTATATAATTTCCAAGAAACATTCCAAGAGACACAAGTCATCTCAAATATAGTAGGTCTTTTAACAAAAATCAAGCGACTATTTAAATAATTGCATCCGTAAATTGTTTTAGCGAGTCAATTCATCGAACGTCTTTTATTCTATTTTCTTGAATTTAAAACGTTGGGTTTTGATAGCTCAATAAAGGTCATTAAAGTATTTTAGTATTAAATACACTTTACTTACGACTTTCAGTTTGTAATGAATAAAATGAACTCTCCAAGTCCAGCTTTTGTAGTTCTTACTATTTTTTCAAACTCTTCGGGTGATTTGGTGCACAACGATAATACTTGAAAATGAGTTGAAGTTGTTCCAAGATTGCAGTGTAAATGTTGTAATGAACGACGTCAGAGATAAGGTATGTAAGCTAATACTGTAACTCTGTTTTAATCAATTGTTTATCCTTCTTTAATTTATTGGAAGTATAATTCCAGGAATGAATTCCAGAAAATTTTTGTCAAAATGATAATCCAATATTTTCTTACGACAAACAAAAAAATTTAATTTAGGACGGTGTCGTACTTGGAGATTGGTATAAATTGCAACCCTGAGTATCCCACTGCCGCTCATATTATCTCGATATGATACCAGGTCCGTGGCCCAGAACACCAGCCCCATACAGTTACATGCTATGTAATGACGTCCCTGCTTATCCGAATTCCGGTCAAGGTTTCAAGTTTTTTATTCCCCCGCATCACAGAAGCTCCTGCTTTGTGCAAGTCTACATTAATCCAAATGGATGCAGCAGTTGGCGGCCGTGGTTACTCAAGCACCCCTCTTTGCATACTTTTGAATGATGCTTTAGCAACATCATTACTAGCACCAATATTTGATTATAGGATTCAAGCTTATAGATCTACCGAAAAACAAATCATCTCAATTTTTAGAATGGGACTCTACTTTGTTCACGTGGAATCAGCTAAGTCCAATTCGTACTACGACAACTTGGACTACATAAGGACTCCCTTATGCTTTCCCGAAGTTTTCTGGATGGATCCTTTCAATGTTGGCAGTAGCAGTTCTGCCCCTACAAAGCTTGTATTTGGAGTAGAATACTATGAAGAACTGGAATCTTATGTAGTTATCTACACTCTAGTCACCAGACGATGGAAATACCGCCTTCGTCTCGAAAGGGGATATTTTGAACTGAGGTTTGCGTACAGATAAATCAAATGTTGATTCTAGGGCACGTTTTGCTTGCTGAATTATAATACGAATCAGTTTTAAGAAATCACAACGTTCAAGTCACACACAATTTAAAGCAAATAAATTGTTTGCACCATATTTGCTATAATTATCTTGTAATACATAATTGTAATTATAATATATTAAAAAATAAAAAAGGCAGAACCTGCTTAATTTTAAGCAATAGTGCATTTTGCAGTACAGTTACGTTTTTGTAATCTGGTGCAATTTAAACCAATCTAAAAAGTATGAAGTTTCCATTTTACGTACTGAAATTTAATATGAATTTAAACTTTGATTTTAAAACTGCCGATTTAGAGTAAATAAAATTAAGATAGTTTTATCAGCTCTAAACTGATACCCTAGAACAATTTGGTTTGCCTGGACGTAGACCTCAGTTTAAACCGTTTATCTTTCAGTTCCGTTCCCGTGCCACTTTTGGAAAAATATGAGACCACAGAAATTTTTGACAAAACTCAGCTTTTGGACTTGCGTCGACCGCAACAGGAAACGATCATACACAACCACGACGATCGGTTTTCTAACCAAGTTAGCAAATTGAGTCAAATGAAAGCTGAGCACAATGAATTCACGTTGGAGTCGTATTTCATGGTTTAATATTTCGAAACGTAAGCTATGTAGAAATGAGCAATACGGCAGAGTCAATAAGTTATCTGTCAAATTTCTCTCCCTCGAAGACCCTACATAACTGCTGAATTTGGTTACAACACAAAAGCTCAAGCTGTACACTTTATTACTTGCGCTCAAACAGAAAAGCCGACCTTTTTATCTCTCATCGGCTATGTTTCGGCTTTCGATTTACCTACTTGGTTGACCCTCATTTCGGTTGGGCTTTGGTGCGGATTGCTGCTCCAATGGATAATGTATTGTGCATCTAACAATACAAAATTCATGGATTGGAACCCTATCATATTTACCTATTTAATTTTAATGGGACAAGGTACGCGCTACATTAACAAGAATCGTTGGATTGGAGGCAGCTGGATATTGGCGGCTATCATTATCTCATTCTTTTACCAAAGTAATAATATCAACCAGCTTACAGCTCGGCTCAAACCGAAGAGGATGGAAACATTTGAGGAAATGATGAGCGGCAACTTCAGCGTATATTCACCGTGAACCAAGTTGAATTAAATAGATTTGCCTACGTACGAAAGGTTTCTGAACTCGTACTCGGTTTCTAAAATATAATCATTTTCTGTTTGGGCGACTCTACTTTTTGAAGCATTTTAATATGACAGAAAACCAAGAGAAAAAATTAAGTCGATGGTCAAATGCCGAGTGACATCGTAGAAGCGTCTTTTGTTGCTGATCCAGTGTATTATCTTCAAAGAACGTCAGAATGTGGTAAAAACGTTTATGTTGACTTGGTCCAACATTGTACTAATGCAGAACAAACTTCAATCTGAATACAGAATTGGAAAGCAGTTCAAACTACAAGCAAAGATTCGTATGGTTACATGTATGACAACTGGCATTTCGCGTATTCCCCTTTTCCTGCTGAATTCATTTCCATGAGAGTAAGGTCGGTTTTCCAATCAGGATTGGTTTATTTGTGGAAAGGGTGGAGTGAGAGGGTGAAAACATGGAAGGATTTGTTGAGCGATGCACAAAATTCTACTACAGATGCTAAGGGACTTTCGATGAAAGATAACTTTGTTGTGTGTTTACATTCATTTAACAGTCGTAATTGTAGCATTTGTGTCGTTTGTAGTTGAAATTCGAAAAATCTTTAAACCCAGAACATTAAAAAATTCTGTAAACATTGAAAAGGTTCATGGTTAAAAAGGGACAACAATTTTATCGGTCATGTCGTAATTGCTTAGTAACATTAAGGAAGATACAAATACGAAACCGATGCCGGTGTTCTAAACACTGTATGAAACGGCTGCGATATCGCAATTAATTGATCAGTTAGACCTGCTTTCTAAATATCGCCATTTATAGTAATATATCCGTGTAGTAGAAACTTTTTAGTAGACTATCAGGAGATAATATTTCCTCCATCTTTCAATTTTCGATTAAAAAAGGTAACTCATTGTAGCCTAGCCTTATTGCAGCATTAACGCGCACTATATATGCAGTTTAAGTACACATTCATAAAATATGCAGCAAATATTAACATTATGAACACTGTATGCAAGTTTCCGAATAAAGAATTGAATTTTGATTATGCGTTGAATTTTATTCCATTGTTTATACAGTTTCTATTTTAATTGGAACTTTAATTCTCTGGGGTCGCTTACCTTTTCCTAATTATTGCCGGCAACAAGTGATTAAGAAATCGTTGGATATTGCATGAACCCGGTTCTACAATCACATGCAGTAAAGATAAAAAAGCCCACCACACTTGTAACGCTTTGTCACGCTACTTGAAAAAAATCACAGCAACTTAAATTATCGGACAAATTCGAACGCTGCCACAACCCAGTTGTTTTTATGTTTTGCGAAATTGTTTTTGTTCGATATTTGCGAACTCTTCAAGGAATAATCCTCCTCGGTCGTTCAAATACATGCATTTTCATCTTTTTACAAAACTTGAAGAGCAGTAAAATGGACTTGTTTGCTACTTTCCTGATCAGAGATTGTTAACGCTTTGCAACAGGTATTGTGGTAACAGCCTTTCTTTTCTCTTCTTCCCAACAGTGAAAGCATTTGTTTTTGCGACCAAAGGCAATATGTATGATAAAGCTCCAAGAACTTGCTTCCGGAGTAGCGGAACTAGTTATCAACGGAGCGCTGAAAATCATCAGATTCTCAAGATTTGGTAGCCCAGTACTTAGAATGGAAGCAACCTTTTTTCATATAAAGTTAAAGGATCTTATGGTGTCCTTAGGTTTGCGTATGATCCTTGGGGGTAATGTCCATAAATGACAAATTAGGTTCATAATACTAATGCAGTACTTATGCAGAAAGACCAAAACGTCGGGCAGAACAAAGGACCAAGTTTGACAGATAACGACAGACTCTTTTCTTATTCACACACAACATTTCACGAAGACATTTCATATCATCATCTCATCATGCATTATAATTATTCATCTTAAATACCAGCGCACACGAGGCGCGTGCGTAGATTTGATGATAACAGTATGCCACGTGTTGAGGTCAATTGCAAGCAATGCAAGTATTGAATAAGCTACCTCAGCCAATATTATAATCATCCGGAGCCCTAGCGCTCCGTGACCATAATATTAAGTTGTAAGCACAATTATTGTCTATCATTAAAACCAATTTAACTTTTTATTACAACTTGAATTCAATAAATAATTGCAAATGCAATGCGTCGCGACGTTATTCCACAAGTTACTATTTCCCGCAATAAAGTTGTATTTTCCATACACCTATTATTGGGGATGTTGACATATACACAAATACTTGAACCTCCTTACAACAGTTTGAAAGGAAATCGTATGACTTTTCAGTTTACAGAGAAGTTCTCACATTGCCCGAGTAGAAGATAATAATTTACTCGTTGTAAAATATGTAACACATTACAACACAAAGGCACATTCACATGAATGCCGAACTGGCTTGAATTGTCATTTGAAAACGATGCGGAAGAATGGTATTTCGTATCAGGTAGCTCAAACACTGCAAGTAAGAATATAGTCGGTTGTCATACGACAGAAAGGAATTTTTTATGTTGGAGCAGACCTTAAACAATAAACATCTTTCTAAAGTTTCACTAATCTACTTCTGAAAGTGTAGGCACCTTTCGCTCAAATTCTCATTTCTATTTTCATTTCCAGACTGAGCGGAGCAAACCTTTGTTCAACTTCTCTTCTACTCTCACTTTTTGTGTAGCAGAGAGATGCGTTGATATTGCTCGTGGTTGTTCGTAAACTGCACATCAATATAAGCCGACTTCCGCTAGGCAATAGTGTCGATTTATAAATTCCATCAGTGGCTGTAAGCGTGTAGCCTTCTCTTTTCTAAAAAGCTATACCTTCATGTGCCCTTTACTTTCTGCATTGCAGTCTACCACAAGACGAGTTTTTAATAATTAATAATTAAGACGACTTTCACCAATGCATTGCCAGCACATTGTTAGCCGCTATAAAAGCATAGTAAACCAATTGCAAGCCTTCCTTTTTAGACTCACGGATCAGCAAATCGATACAGATTGATTTGTCCGCGGTCAGTTACACACCACAGATTGTTCATCAGAAGATTTTTTTCTGTAAGAATCATCGTACATATTCTCACGTTTTGGGAATGCCATATTAGAAGCTGAAATGATGTCAGCAGACGAAAAGGAAGTTGAAAATCTAATGACAAGTCTGGTTTCAAAGATTTGGGGAAGAATGTCAAAAAGGGTAACAAGTTTTGTGAGTACATTCGTAAACGTTCAATACCAGATGATTCTCATTCTTGGCAACAGGCTTTCGCGAGCAATGGCATCCCAACCGTATAACATGGAATATTTACACACAAAATTTTCCTATAGATAAAATTTATGTGCAGTTTGAAATGTAATTATAATTAAATTTTCTAGACCTTTCGGGACACTTTCATTCTACTGCAATACCACCATCCGAAACTTACACAGTTATATTGCATCGGCTTAGGTAAGTTTCCAACTGAGGTAGCCAATTACTCAATCAACAATGGTTCTGCTATAGTTAGTGCCCAGTTCCATGTCCTTTCTATGTTTCAAAGGCAATATTTCCTTTCATTGTCATGTACATGAATTTCATGTAGCAGAAAATTCATTTCATCTTCATGTAATCATGTACATGCATGCTAACATGGAATTATGACGGAAAATATTCAACTTCAGTAAATCGGCACTGTTTAGCCATGGTGCCAAAAACCATTGTGCTGAAAAACTCGAAAGACTTAGTCAAACGTAAAATTGCTGAGTGAAGTTGACCCCACATTTTTAAGC
Organism: Orchesella cincta; assembly: GCA_001718145.1. Taxonomy (NCBI): domain Eukaryota; kingdom Metazoa; phylum Arthropoda; class Collembola; order Entomobryomorpha; family Orchesellidae; genus Orchesella; species Orchesella cincta. The sequence goes on along the minus strand of LJIJ01003108.1, from coordinate 119 downwards.
GAAAAATGCTTTACATTTCTTACATTTATAAAAAGTATTTAAATTAAAAATGTGAATAAATTGACATTCATGTACCTGCCTGTTGAAGATTCATGTCCTTTCATGTGAGGCTGAGACAT
>LJIJ01003107.1:0-21225 GCA_001718145.1 Orchesella cincta | reverse complement strand
CAACAATTCTCTCTCTCTAGGACGAGAATATTTATTCTTTTAACGTATCTCACCAAGGATTGGCAAGCCAGCCCACGATTCCAGCAACCATGCAAATTGCCCCTGTATCACCAACGCGGTTTGCCGAACCAGGGCATTTTCACCAGAAATGTCCAGGCTTTCGACCTAAGTCCCGCCCTACCCCGCAGACGCCCTCGAAGTGCCCGACACCGGCCACCGCCCCGCACCTCCCCCGCTGCCCTCGATGGTCTGGCGAAGTTCCGGGTTTTAACACCTCTGAGACGCTCCTTAAATTTAAAATAGATCTATCACAAATTTGCTCTCGTATAACATAAGCATGCATGCCGACATTTACTAATCCATCAAAGTCTCTGGTGAACACCCGTGTTTCTACTAAATCATCAATGAGTTAAACGCTTTATTTGGTCGATTCTCAAGTTGCCAGGCTTTTGAAAAGGCTTCTTACGGGCTATCTCTAAATGTTTCATGGAGTAGATCATGAACATACGGTCGAACGTTTGTTTGTTAGCCTTCTGGACTTTTAGTAGAGCAATCGCATATTTCAATCAATGCCCTTGCGCTGAACGTAATATGCAATGGCAAGCGTTGTAATCCTCAGGATTGTCGAGTGAATTGAGAATTCGCTCAGAGTCATTAAAAGTTTTCAATTTTTTTTCAGTGGAAGTGGAGCGGTGAGGATATTGATGTTATCTCCCAAGAGTACGCGTATTGGTCGACACAACAGGCAGAAAAGAGCCCAGGTGGCCACAATCCACCAGGGGCTGATTTATTACAGCGGATTTCGTGTCGCGAGAGAAGCCCAAGTCCATGATAACCCAGTGGAATTATTATTCACATTTTCCTGCCTAGCACAAGTTTGGGACAGCTTCAAAGGGCATAGAGGCTTAACCACCGACATTGAAATCAGCGCTACCGCCAGCCACAGCCGCCTTGATAAGCAGCCGCCAGTCCGTATGGAGAGAAAGCGCAACTTGGCTTTTTGATAGGAGGCACATGTCAGAAAGTGGAACTGGGGAAGTCCCCAATGCCCGTTCCTCAGTGTGGACGACACGTTGCAAAAGTGGTAAGAAAAATGGGAACTTCGCAATGGTTGCATTTTTGACCCTCGGTTTCTTATCCATATCCGATTGTGTTGGAGTTTTGGGTAAAGCAATTTCCATAACAGGGATTCATCAGTGCCGTGTTTAAGGCATTCCCATTATTGTCATTTCTTGTTGTATTCTTAACCAGAATCTGTGACATAAATAATTGCTCAAAGTTATTAGAATCTGCTGGCATATGGCGACGTTCAAGATCTGCGGGAACTATTGGGCATTCCGTTCGAATTTCCTGCGGAGGGTGATTCAAATCCATCTCATGTTTTTTGGGCATGTGTCTTTTTATAATCAGCAGAGAAGGGAACTTTGACAGACTTCTCAATTGGCCAAATTTGTGGCATTATTACCGATAAATTGATTGCGAGCTTGCTGCTTACGTGGCTTACAAGGCCGTCCGCAAAGCTCGAAGCCACCAATTTGTAGTCGTGACGACGTTAGAGGCTTCTTTTGTTAGCCTTATGATGTGGCTCTAATTGAGCGCATGCAAAATGTTTCGATTTGAGAAATAGAATTTTGTGGTGGGATGAATGAAATTATAGGAGTAGAAATATTCCGTAAACTGCCAAATATTGTCCACTTTAAAGAGCATCTCATTGAAATAGGGAACCAGTTTCACGATGTGTTCTTGCAACGTGAACGAATAACAGCCCAGATTTTGCGAGACTGAATTGTCGTTTTCGTCTTTTCGGTAGTAGAAAATTGGGTCAAGCAGTGTACCACCATATATGTCTTTTCCGTGATTATTGTAGAATTGGAACGTCCCCAAATACCCACTTATTGCAAGGGACTGGATCAATGTACACCTGGACAGACAAGTTGCTTTCAAAGTGTGCTCTGCAAATTTGAAATTTGATTGGGAACTGGTTTTACGGTCTGTATCGCAAGTACATGGTAGTCATAAGCACGCAAGCTGGTGAAGGTATCCGATGACATGTCAAACTGTGGGCGAGATAATATAATTGGGGATTCTTCAATGGTCCATTGTAGGGGGGGGGGGGGGCGTAGCGAGTAATATAATAAATGCTGATATTAGTGAAATAAAATGTTTGTGAGGTATGTAATTTTAAATGGCATATGCGAAATTGTGCAAAAATGAGAGTTTATGATGCTGATGATGATATGGTACGAATGAAATTCGCATGCATTTCAGATGGTGCATATGAAAACATGATGATGATGCATAAATAAAAGATTGGTGGAACATTTTTACATTGTTGTCAGTCTTTATTAATTGAACACGTTGGAAATTTCAGTCTATCATTCATTTAAATACAAATTATTACAAAATTGAGACAAGTACTATTGGTAAATATATTGATTGGTAGTGGGTCGAAAGTAAACAATCTTCTTCTAATTTTACGCCGTCTTTCTTCATTATTCAGTGGGATGTGTATACCTAAATTAAATAAATAAACCAAACTATCTAAATACATTCAACTAATAAACTACTACCTAAACTAAATCTAAATCTATAACAGTTTCCTGTATTTCACCTGGGGCAGCTGCTCGTATGGGACTATTTTGGTCTTGGTTTTCATTTCCAAAATACGCACGGGCAAAAGTTGCACTTCTTGCCATAATTGCTCCGTCCTCATCTATTTGAGCTATGTCAATCCTATCCGGTGTCAATGGATTATTAGGGACAATGGTCATCTCGGTAACGCTACTATTATTCATTGAGTCGATAAACTCTTCCATTGAATGATAGTAGGCACTCCCTTCGTTGGAAATGCCACTAATATCCAAATTGGAGGGAGCGACCGAGCATGACCTTGATCTAGAGCGCCGGCGTTGTATCCATCTAATTGGGCTGATGTTATGGGCCTGGTTTCTCTCCCGAAATCGCTTCCACAGCTGCTTGGCTGAATAAATAGCCACAAATCCCAGCAAGCTATACAATGCATAGGCAATCAACCATAATACATTGTGGATATCTAAAAAATAAACAAACCATGATGATGATGATGAAATGAAATTTATTAAAAAATAAATATTATGTACCTTACCATAATGGGAAACTGAGGAAAGCGATCCGGGAAGAAACGGGATGGACGGATACAACATCCGGCAAAATCCTCACCATCTGGAGCCACGGTGTTAACTGTTGGACCGTTAATTCAATTACACACTCTGTTTCCCAGTTGGTCTTTCAATGAAGAACAGAGTGTGATGCATTCCAGACAGGATTTATGACACTACACTGTGAATAAATAATAAATGAATTAAATATTAAACCAATTTATTAATTAAGCTAATTACTACCACTAATTAATTTTTAATTACTTACCATAGCGGATGATGACATTTTTAATTGTCAAAAAATGGGACGGAGCAAGCACGACAGGAGCAAAACAGTATCAGCTGCACACTAAACTTTATGTATACTTTTCATGCATAAGTGCTGCTGAGGGTACCCCACAGCACATAATATATATATATTATAAAACTACCCCTCAGCACGGAATTTTTTGTCAAAACGAAATACAGAGCATGCTACATACATGCAATTTGGTTTTTATGATCCTATAGCGTTATAAGTACCCCAAACTTATTTTACGAAAAATAAAGCTTAATACTTATATATGAGGATAAATGGCAGAAATGAAATAAGTACAAATAATACTACATACAAGTACATTGTATGAGTGTACCTAAAATACCAAACAAGCTGTTTATATAGTATTACATTGCATCTACCGTCATATTAAAACACTGTGTGATTCTACACTAAATGTTAACATTATATTACACAACATACCCCAAACTTATTTTATCTGTGTTTTAACGTGCATAAACAGTATCCATTCATATTCTAAGAATTTCTGAGCCAAATTAAAAATTGTAATATACAATGTATGTAAGTATTGAATACAACTTTTTATTGAATATTTCTGTGTATTCCGAGATAACAGGTAGATGGCATTGAATTACCCAAAATCGAAACACGAAATGCTGCACAAGTCATCATCATCATGTTGTATATATACAATAAGGTTTCAATACTTGCTTGGTAAATAAAAGTGAATGAGAAATAAAGCGGCAGTTTGCATCAGTCGTATTCTCGAGTTCTTTTGTATCGCATCGTATTTGGAACTGCCATAACAAAACATTGTTAGTAAGTTTATAAGTGAATCAACTTTTCGGTTTAAAGGTAAGCATTTATTATAACAACATTTAATTCAATTTCATTAACATTTTTATTTAAATATGTAGTATTTAGTGCATAATTCCTAATATAATATTGAATACTAATAATTCATAATTAATTAATAAACTCGGGATACTATTATTGATTATTTTATTTTATTTTAACAGAATGAGTTCTTCTGACGAGAATGAAATCCAAGTATTTAGTGATATTTGGTACCACCAAAAAACCAAAATCCGCCTGAAGCACAAAATCAAATCAAGAGGCAGAAAAAAACGACGAGGCACCACGCCATTTCTATATGATGGATGAAAACGACCCAAATATACACCCGAAGAGAGAAAAAAGATTATCAAAGCCAAGGCATCCAGGTCATTCCGAGTTGAAAAAAATTCATACATTCTGCAATACAAGCCGAAATCAAGAGACTTAAAAGCAACTTGCGGCTAAAGATGCTGAATTAAGAGTATTAAAACAAAGGTCAGTATTTTACAAATTCAACTTGCGGATTCACTCACAAGAGAATTATTGTAACTATTTTTACAACATGGATAAAAAAAAAAAACAAAAGTTTAAACAGTGAAATTGTTTTTGGTATTACTATGTGTGCAGCATGAGCTCAGCTAGCAACGATTATTAGTGTTGTATATCTGCATTAAATTTATTTTTCAACGTTAATCCACTGTGAATAAATGTACATAAATTCCATGATGAAAGCATGTTTTCATAATAATTTGAAATCGTTCTTTGAAACGATTCTGGCAACTCTACCGAGTGTAATTCAATTAGATCTGCAATAGAATTAAAAAAATACATGTATAAACATTTACAGAACCGTATATGCTCATGCAAATCTTTGCATCTATCCATTTCCTATAAATCCTATCGTATGCATTTTCAATGTCTCGCAGCATACCAACATCCATTATTATCCCAACCTCATATACAGTAAACATTTCACTCAGAAACGTTATAAAGCAAGATTTACAATAATCTATATTAGAGAATTTTCAGCAAAGAAAGATATCTTCATTTTCCCCACTTCCGTGCCTAATCTAATGTTGATTAGTTCGATAAAAACACGCTTCGTCCTGTATCAGTACTACTCGACACGGAATCCATTGTGAACGGGATGGCGTCTTGACAGAGAATGGATAGGTGTCAGCTATGTTGGGCTTTTTAAATCCTGTGCATCATGAGACTTATTCCAATTGGCTGTATTATACCATAAACAATACTAGTCAACCGAAAGTTTGTCTCAGCACAAGGCCGAGGTGTAAAGCACCAAAGAATTCCAATTAAGAAGAAGGTCCACGTTTATGCTCCCGAAAAAATATTTTTTAATTATTTTTCATTTTAGTATCACATTGTGTGCATGCCTCGTCACCAAGCATTACAGTTCTAAAGGCTTTTTTTGGAAAATCCTTAAGAGCAACATATTCATCGTGAAACACATTGCAAATGGAAAAACTATGCAATGTGATATCACATAAATTCGCCACTCTGTCTTCTAGGTTTCGAGGCAATCTCCCTAAAAAAGCAGCCAAAAGTTTTTTCATGCTTTCCAGAAAGTTTTTGTAGTCAGTGTAGCACAGCCGATGTAGCCTCCGTATTTTTGGTGGTGCGTTATCCCAGGTTTCTTTGATTGTTTTGTAATCGTGATTCTGTTCACATTGTAACCACATTCCAAATAATTCAAGATATAGTATTTGCATCTGGTCAGCGGCATAATCGGTCATAAAAATTTTAGAATCAGAGATGATAATTAATTCGCGGAGAAAATTATGTATGGCAGCCAGCAACAACACAGGTATGCGAACAGTAGACAAAACCTATGTAGGCCTTTATTTCCATATATGGCTTAATGCAGCCGAGAAACACAATAATACTTGTTTATAGAACTGATGTTTTGCTGTAATGCCAATATAAAAAGCAAACGGAGCTGAGAATCGAATATGCCAATGAACAAATTATCTAGTAGGCAACCACTTTTAAGATGGTGTGTGATGAAATGCTACGCAAACCAAAAACAGATACATGAGATGCAATATTTTCGGACACAATAAGCGAAGCATACATTTTTTATCAGTATGAATGATGTGTTATGAAAGACTAGACAAAATCGTTTGTTGCTTTAAATTACCAATGCGTAAGCATGTAAGAGAAACAATAATATTTTTAGATTGAAGTTATTTGTTGCTGGGATACCTGTATGTCCAACAAAAGAAGCTGAGACACCAGTATAACAGGATAAAATATCTAATACGAAGCCGAATTTGTTACACGATAGTGTGTAATAAAATACTATGAAAACAAAAATGATACAATTAATACCATAAAAATGATACCATAGATGCAGACATTTCGACACCATAAACGAAGAACGTATTTTGTAACATTTAAGAACTTTTATTGGTTTGTTACAGAAATTTTAATCTGGTATTTTAACTTGATCAATGCATTCATGTAGTCACAAATATATATACTTTTTAGCTCCAACAAACGTTCATACTATTTGTAACACATTTCCCATGGTCATTATTATTAGAAGCATAATATCTATGTAAATTCGTTCTTTTTCGTTATTCTATTGGTATAATAATATAAACAAAATAGAAATAGCCTACATTGTAAATATAATTAAATGGTTGCAAGTTTAGCAATAAAATAATAAAATATTTTGGAGAATCATTCTCTGGGAGATACTTTAGTTGTAGCAAAACTGTCTCCGATGGAATACGACATTGCAGCTTGTTCCATAATACAAGCCGCCGTTCATGAGTCCATATGCCAAATCGAAGGGTGGAATATCAAAATCTATTCTGTCAAATAGTACCGCTGCGCGACACATAAGTCTTGCCAAAAGGTACTCAGCCGGTTCACTGGTCACCTAGAGAAATTTATTTAATATTAAATATGAGTCCCATAAGATATAATAATAGATAATAATAATAATAGAAGACAATAATATATCAAACCATTTTATCACAAGCCAAAAAACCATCAATATTTGCAAAAAATCCAAATTCATTTGAAGTGGAGTAACGAGTTACTGCATTCATCTTATGCTCCGTTGTTCCCTTTTTAAAACAATTCCTTCTCCGGAAGAACAAAGCTTTGCAATGTGTTTTCCTCATCTTTGCTGGATTTAACAGCAACCAAGACAGTGTAATTCTATCCAGTTTGGAGAAATTTCGAGTTGAAATACGGTCAATGGAGCATAAAGTACGCAAATAGCGCTCCAGTGTAGTCTCGTGTGAGCGCTAAATAAAACAAAAAAACACAAATAGTTTGGAAATGTGTAGAAATAAATTTTTTCATCAATAATATTTTTATAATATTAAATAAATATATAGTACTCGTACATTAGGACAAGTGAAGGATGCTCCCCACCAACTCAAATAAGTCCTTTTTCGATAAAGCTGTGGCACATGTACTTTTCTTCGTTCTTTATTGACGCAGGCGCCATCGTTACGAAGTCAGACAAGTTGGATGTGGTGTTTGTGTAGAATTTCTGGTATTTGGTCTCGCTACCAAAATGGGGCATGACAGTAGTAAGGAGAGAGTTTACTCCGTTGTTTTTCCTTTTCATATTATGTTCTTTGCTTGGCATGCCTAAGCTGTCTGAAAGAAGAAGCATTTGTTAATATCTTAAAACATGAAGGTATGTTTTGACTGGGTTATGTAGTGGTATGGTAGCATTATTCATTTTTACCTTCTTCAAATTTTGTTTCTTTTTTTGCAGTATGTTGAGAAGGAGATGGATGATAAACCTGTTGGTATCCGAGAGCTTGATCCATAAGCGTTGTGTGTCTGAAATGTTGACTCTTTCACATTCACAGAACTGGAGAGACGAAGTTTGGTTCTTGTTTTTTTATCATTGGATGAGCTTGCAAATCCGGCATGACAGTAGCAGTAAACGAGCGTACGCTACTAACATTGCTCTTCTTTGTAATAAAATATGCTCCACTTGAGTCAGCCAGACTCTCTGAGAAAGAATTCAAAATAACTTGTTAGGTACATATGTAATTTGTATGATGGACGTTTCATTTTAAAACGCATACCTTCTACACCTTGCGCCCCTTGATTTATAATAGGTTGAGATGTTGGTAGAATGGTTTCGGTTGCTGTGCGAGTGCTCGATCCTTGGCTGGCATGAAGATTGGGAAATTCGCTCACTCTATTTTCACCACCAGTTAAACCATGGTTAGGCTGTTCATCATTTCCAATAGGTCGCTCCCTACTTGATATTTCTAAAAGAAAACCATTTGAAACACTTGGAATGAATGTGCAATGTCGAAGAACAATACTATAAATGTATTTATGCTAACTTTCCGCATTTTCTCCTTTATTTCCAGTAAGTTGTGGTGTCAATAGATTGTTTACACTGGCTGATAATGGTTTGCTTGTCCTGTTCTGGGGCAATGTGACTATTTGTTTGTTCTCATCATTCACTGATTTCGGTATGTCCTTCACGTCCACAAATTCACTATTACTTGTGTGCGAATCCTCCTTTAGAATTTCTTTTTCCTTTCTCACTGGAAACATTTAAAATATTCAAATGATATTCTGGAAAATATGAAATGGCTTCAATCATGATGTGCTAATAATTCTCGGAGGTACTTGCCTTGCAAAATCTTTTGAGCAATGTCACACTGGAATGGGGTGGACGCTTTCATCATCAACGACTCGGCACCGTCAATTTCGTCTTTTTTTACACAAATACCCTTATGACCAGATTTCAACAATCCATAGGTGCACTGTTTTGTTTGCACACAGTATTGACAATTACTTGCCCGAAAAGAGCACAAAATCACCCCATAACCCAAAGGTAAAAATAAAATGAGAACAAGTCCCTTAATCATCTTGCCGTTTGTATTAGTATGAAATTTGATTCAAGGAAGTGATGCTTCTATTCCAAATCCTAAAGTCACTGTGTTCAATTCCCATATTCGGAGGTTTTGAGCAGACCATTCCCATTCTCATTTATAATATGCACAAAATTATGTCTAGACATAATATAATTACAGATAAGTCGCGATTCAGTGATCTATTTGCGAGATGAAGAAGAAGATGCTGCGTTGTGTTTTAGTGTCATTTTTATGACTTGTCATATTGTAATGCTGTCCATGCTATGAATATTTTCTAAATCTGCTGCATTTCCTTTTCCAATCTCCTACGCATGAATATATGATAAGGTGAAGTTCATATAAAACATACTAGACTTATATTTTATATTGCTTTATAGATAATAAAGTCGTGTGTAGTTTGAATTCTCATGCATCAACCTGTAATATTTAATGGCTTAAACTAGACATAATGAAATAAGTGTTCTTAGTGATACAAATTATTTTGTATTTAAAGAATATAGGCAAACTGAATTCACAATAACATTTTTTAGCAACATATCTTCATACGTGCGATGATCGTCCTTCATGTTATTTCAGTTGAGAAGCAAATAAGTTTACTGTATCTTCCAGTCAACTCACAACCTGAGTTTTAGGAATATAACAATAATAACAGGAGAAGAAGTGAAGAAGATTCCTGTTGTGGGCTAGAAAGCGTAACAAATATATTTTTATTTCTATATAAATGAAAGTAATAAAAGGAATGTTACCAAGCATGACTGGATTGGAAGTTTTGAAATTCGTATATAATAATAGCTGTAGATTTGCGTAATATCTAATTGCACATTTAATATCAATGTTTCAAAAAGATACATACCATATGCGATGGACTACTTCATTATTAGTAGTACATGCCGAAGCAACGATAGGCTCCTGTATGTGAGTTTCTTTCCTTCTATAAAAAGTAAAATAAATTAAATGATTTTGCATACGAAGGAGTTTTTATATAATATATTCCATTACTTGGATTCATTGTACATCCGAATGTGTTCTCGTTCGTGATCACCAAATCTTCTGCAATCAAAAACGGCCTGCAAATGATAAGAAAAGTTGCGTGTACGTGTAAAAGCAAATGTAAACTTATTAATTAGTAATTAACACATACATATCACAAATTGGACACGCGATATTTTGAGTAGATGTAATGTTTCTGTGGGATTTGTCATCAGGTGGAGATGTGATTGGAATCTCAAGAATGCTTGCTAAGTCCTGATCATCTATTTCACTTAACTCTTGTGTTAAATCGAAGGTTTCGCTGTCTGAAGAGAGAAGATGGATCAATTTGTCTGTGATTCAGTTCCGTAATAATTGTTGTGTTAGGAGTATTCTTTGATGTGGATTGCTTAGGTTCATTTGGCAGAGTAGGAGATTGTGGTTCATTTGAGGATGGGCCAGGCTGAGGTTCCTTTTGGGGAAGGGAAGATTGTGGCTCATTTGAGGATGGGCCGGGCTGAGTTTCCATCTGGGGAGATGGAGGTGGTGGGCCACATGAGGATGTACCAGGCTGAGGTTCCTTTGGGGGAGTGGGAGGTGGTCGTTCATTTATGGATGGACCGGGCTGAGTTTCCTTCGATGGAGGTGGTGGGCCCCATGAGGATGGACCAAGCTGAGAATCTTCTGTGGGGGGAGGTGGCGGTCCATTTGAGGATCTACAAGACTGGGGATCCTTCGAGGGACAGCATGGACCAACTTGCATTTCTATAACACCAACATTTCTAATTGCAGAGTGCAATTTTAAAAAATCCAACTTTGGTTTGATTATCCTTGCACGAAGATGAGCTGGCTTCTTTGGTCGCCCTCTGCCCCGTTTAACAATAAAGCTTTCCTTCTGTTTTTCTGTCTCCTTCTTACTTCTTTTTATTGGAATTTTTCTTGTGTATTTGTGCTTGCGCTCCTCTAATTCTTGTTTTAGTAATGATATTCCGTTTTTGCTATGAAGCTCAGAGCATGGAACGTCGGAGCTGAAACAGGGACACATCTTAATCTTCTCCGAAAGACAGTTGTTGCATTTGCAAGGCTGTGAAATAAAAAATTCATATGTGACAAAATAAATTATTAACAATTTATTTACAATTTACCTACAAAAAATTACGAACTTACGTAGGTAAAGGGTAATAATCCAGTTATTGTTCTGTCATCATAATTGACAGTCAACTCCGTTCCACTCAATAACTGTCTCGTGGCTCTGAAAAAAATCCTTGGCAGCCCATTTATAATATATACTTCCGACTTACACGTCGGGTTGCACCGTTCATGGCGCATATACTTTAATTTATTATTGGCGTTGTGAGCGTCAATAAGCAGACGCGAGTTAACAGACATCATGTATGTTGACACGTAGTCATCGTCCATTCTGAATCCCTCAATAATGAATCTGCGGTAGTAGTTATCCGTCTCCCTATAAATTCCGCAGTATTCACCAATAAGCGAGTTTGGACGGAATGGCAGTATTGTGATAACTCCGAGACCCCGGAGGTCGCCCAAATCCACAACTTTCACCTTGGTCTCGATTACCTCATGGACGTCCCGTTTTTGATAATGACAAATTGCTTTTGTCTCAGGATATCTTCTGTTTATCACTGCAGCCAAGCATGTCTTGTTGTCGCACTTGGAATGGCACTTATAACTGTCCACTTGTGCTTTATACAAAAATAAACCTAAGTCCCTTCCTTGAAGTTTTGTCGCTACCCTGTCGACTAAATCTCCTTCCAGCAAATCTAAAATATGTTTGAGTTGTCTATGATTTGTTTATGCCCCAAACAATTTTATCAAATTATATATGTAAATGTTGCACTTACTGCCAGTGATATAGAAAGGGTCCCGATAAATTAGATCCGGGAGATCCTTCCAGTTATCCGGGATAAAATCAATATCAATCCTCTGCTTTTTACCTCGTAACTCATATAGAGCCAGTACATCAGGATGTATTGTTTCTAGCTCCGGAGACTTACTGTTTTCCATTTCCGAAATATGAAAACGCGGCATGATATTATCTTTACAAGATAAATTGAACTTTTAAGTTAGACACACTTCGTTGCTGTTCTATGCATGACTGAAAATGAAATGATTCGAGTTTGCCTCAGCGAGAGCAGATTTTCATTTATTGGAAAATCTATTTGGAATCAAGGGACGAAATACAATATGCAAATTTCTTACATGAACTCCCGAAAGCGATCAAAATCATGTTTTGCATTAATCTACTCGGAGCTTTACATTATTTCGTCAAATAAAATCAATTCAAGATACCATCAAACTCCTTTCATTGCAACAGCTGGATAATATGAAATACCAAGATAATTATTCAAGTTTCTCAAGAATTCATGTAACCGCAAGCAAAGCATGATGTACTTAATTACGCACATCATTCTTTTCCCATAATAATTGTACGCATCTGCCGATCGAGCCACGTACATTCCTTATGAGCGAAGAAAAATGAAGCGATGCTCATTTTATATAATGATTTTTTAGTAAGAAATATGAAAAAGAAAGATAAGAATGCGTAACGAGCAAACTTGATACCATTATTAATGGCATCAATGGTTAATGCAAAATACAGAATATATATGTACCACTTTCAGGATTTAATAGAATCCATTAAAAGCAAAGGGGTCTAAACTCAACATGCATACAAATTTCATTATCCACACTTTATGCCTACCATTCAAAATGCATCAACTATGCACACATTTCAACCACAATCACACTCATCGCCATTATATGATTTGCACAATATCGCATCTCCCCATTAACCATACATGTAAATTATACTCATTTTATCTCGTCTAATACAAGGCATTGTATATATACTTTCGTACGAGCCGTCCGAATCGTGCGTTGTAGGCGAAATTGATTGTGATCAAAATCCACATGGAGTGAACCAGTCGTGGAATATATTGAAGTTCAGCTTCCAACTTTAAAATGTTTTGTGGAGTGTCCAACTCAGCAAGGAAGCTTGAGCTAATGGTAAGTTAAAAAGCAGAATGCGGAGAAGAAACGTTTTGGCCATGGTTATCAAGTTTGAATACTCGTTGAAAAATATTGAACGCGGAGGTTAACTGAATTAGTAGGAACTTTATTTCAGAGACATTTATTTGTCAGCTTGGCAGAAATTTCTTAGAATTTAAATGTATAAAATAAGCACAACCCAACACAACACGCAAATCTAAGACAAGTCTACTGAATTCCATAGTTGGTATTCATTAAACATTTTTTCTGGTACCATTATTAACGTTAAACGTTTAATCCTGTACATGTATTTGTTATGAAGTGTGTGGTGAGACGACAAAACACGCAATAGCTTTTGAGTTGTCAAAAACAAATAAAAATTGGCGACGAAAACATGGCATGTAGACAAAATCAATTTCGGATAGATTAAAAATTTATACCTCATATAATTCCTCACACAAGTTGTCCTACCGAACTAGTAATTTTGCGAAGGCATTTAGAACAGGTTTACATTCACATTTTACATGCGACATCATTTGCCAAAACACAATACGCGGAAAACACTGCTTATGATATTGATCTCCTAAACACACAGCATTAGACCGGCGTCCATCACGGTGAAATAAGGAAAGCAATGTCGGATATTTTCTTCAATGGGCCTCTCAAGCTAACTGGGTGATTAAATTAAGCGACGGCAGAAGAATTTAGTTTCTTTTAATAAAACTTTTTATGAAATGTTAACAAAGACAAAAACATTTTGATTATGCTAATGACGAATAATAATCATGAAACGTCTTCATTAAGTAATGTTGTAATATGATTGCAGCTGTTATATAAAATAAAATATAATATATATTATAATATACTAATATCACAAATGTTTTGAAAAGCGGTAGAGTGGTTTTAAAAGAGGTTTGAACAGCGAGCTTAATATGAGCTCTGAAACAGCTACATACATCTGTAGTACAACTAGAGTTAATAACATTCCTTACAATTCAAATATAGTTGTAAACCAATGGTACTCCATTAGTTCCATATGTACTCATAAATGCAAAAAGCAACGTACATTTCGTATTAGGTAGGGAGCGTGTGCTTTGTCACGCTTCGTGAACAAAAAAGCAGAATCTTCCTCATTTGTCAATTATCTATAGTACATTATCGAGAATGCTGAATGGTCTAAAATATATCTTAATTACAAATGATGTCACATTTTCTAATTGCTAAACAAGGGTCTCTATATTTGTTAGTTGTGCAGCTTACATTAGCATTTCAGCATTTCCTTCAATTCAGAAAATGTGGGTCGTTTGGACGGTTCCAAGTTCAACCATTTGCGCATGGTGGAATACCTAATAAAACATATGTAGTTCAGTAATTTCAAACCAATTCAACCGTTTTCGAATTTCATGTTACGAAACGAAAGATTATTTGGGCCTAATAGAAAGACAATAAAAAGTTAAGCAGAAAGGAACCAACACAAGTTGGGGTAACATGAGAATCTTGTGCTGAGGTGATCTGAAAATGATTCGACGGAACACGATTTACTCAGTAATTTTTTGATCAAATAACCTCAAATTTTGTGTGTAGATTCACTAACCGATTCCCCAGGGGGGATTTTTGACCGCTTTTCAAAAAACGAATTTGGGCCGAAAATATGGCTTCTCCAAACAACTTTATTGCCGTTCATGCTACTTGCTTTGGGTGTTCCAGCAAGCAAATTTTAGTTGAAATATGATCGTTCATAAAATTGAGTCCGATTCGAAACCAAATTTGAAAGTGCATGTTTCATGTGGTATTTTATATGGAGAATTTAAGAATTGATAATAACAATCAGCCAGCCTATGACTGCTTCTAATAGACTTCCAAAAAAACTGCAATTTTTAGTCTTTAAAAGGTCATTTGCTGATGGATATTTTCTGAACTTGCACCAAAAACGTAATAATTAAGCATCAATTTCTAACTAATAGCTAAATGCACTTTGTTCCGTATTCAAGTATAGATACGCAAGTATAAGTTGTTGAAAACATGCAAATATACACGTAAAAACATTTATTAGTAAACGTGATACGTGAGATTTGCATCTATACATCATAAATCAAACGAAACTGAATGTTATTAGTTTAAATATAGATACTACTACATTCCATCGTTAGATCTCTCTACCTTGTCATATTTACAAAATTCTCAGGCTTCATTGGAATTTGAAATGGCGTTCTCCAACAAAGAAACTGCTGGAATTGATATAAGTTTAAGTTCTTCTACTGAGTTCCTAGGTTTTCCAATTCCATCCATCTGCTGCATAAATATGAGGTTGTCAAGAAGTCTTTCTTTCTTTTGCAGACAATTCTAAAAGAAGGCAGATTAACCGGCACCAGATCAACCCTTAGTTTATTACAAAACGATCAATTGAAACTGAAAAATATTGATGACACTTACCGCAAAAACACGATACACAGTATCAGTGTCCAAACCGCTTTCCATTGTTGCTTCAGAATTTTTTTTCACCTTTTCCTCATTCATATTTAAGGCTACAACATCCGTGGATAGTCCAACGTATTCTACTTTTTCGCAAATGGCAAAGTGTCGGTTTAAACATGGTCCTCTGGAGTAAAGCATTTCATGAGCTTCAAAGTATGGGCATAATCCGTTATTTCCAGTGCCAATGTAAGGTGACGTTCCAATTCCTCTCTGACCGATTTTACCAACCCAATACCCTATAACACCAACATTTCAAATTTCAACTCTCATTCCCGAAAATTAAAAATTTTGTATAAAAATAACTTACATCCGTCAAAGTTAATTTTATGGCAAGCATTCTTTAAAAAACTGGTTTGATGTGAATCACCATTTATTACAGTTGCAAGCTGAAGTCCTCTTGATTTACAAAATGAGAACGAGTCAGTCCAAGTCTATTTCACACGAATCATCAAACATCAACAATTTAATTTGGCGAAATCATAAAAAATGAATAACGAAAAAAGCAATTACCCGTATGACTTTGTCTCCAAAATAGGTCGTTCCATTATACGAGCCAATCTCAATCAGTTCTGGTTCTGCTTTTTGGTGTGATTTCGGTTTTAATTACACTTAAAGCAATTGGGTGCTCACTTTCGCACAGAGTGAGATGATTACGATGGCATGCACGACTGAAGTAGTACCCTTTCGGGTGATTGTTTGAGCTGTACACTAGACAATCCTTGTTTTTATCCCTGTCGCTCCATGAAGACGTACCCAAAGTTTGAAACTTTCCACCTCTTTCCCATTTTCAACCCATGAAAATTCTCCACTTATATTCATACGCGCGCCTATCCAGTACCCTGAAAACAGGAAAGGTTTAATTTCTTATTCCTTTAATTAATAATGGCTTGCATTTTGCAATATGAAAATCTTACACCCGTTAAAGTTGATAGGATCAAACACCGATTTCAGAAAGTCCGCTTGTTCCCTACTTGTTATGGTTGCTAGTTTCATCTCTTTACTTTCACAAAATAAACGAGACGAAGCCCAATCCTAGAAGTGGAATAAATCATGAAACATCTACTTTTATTTTAAGTAAAACATGTGTGTGATGAATTGTTTGTTTTAGTTAAACTTACCCTGCTTATGGAATCAGTGATGTAGGTTTTGCCTTCAACTGTTCCTAAAATATGGCTTCAGTAATTTCTTGCTGTGAATCTCGGTAATATAAAGACCCTTGAAACACTGACAAGAGCCGCTGATAAAACAAGTATTCCTATTAAAATCTTCATGACTGATATCTGGATAAGTAGAGAAAAAGAAATGTCTGCAGAATATTCGGGAATGATTGAACGACTGGGTGAGAATGATGTTAATTGTTACCTCAACGCTCTGTTTATATACGTTGCTAAAATTTAGAAATTTAATTCCCTAATGTTGATGATTACTTCTCTAGTAAATATGGATTTCTGAAAATCATTATTACTCAATGAATATCAGGCTGCTGTTCTTTTTAATTTTGGTTTACATTTCCAATGCCATGCCAGGTTATGCCAATTTAAATAAATTATGTTCATTGGATGTAGCTAGTAAACCAAGCATTTCGTTTATTGACACGTCACACAAAATGCTGGAACGATCAGTAATGCAAACCTGAATAACAGCTGAAATGATTTTAATTAACAGCACAATCTGTAAATGTTGAATGTATAAATAATGCACACAAAATTCGGATTCAATGAAGTGATGGAAAGTCATATATTTTTGCTTGTGGAATGTTCATTTCGGTTTCACAAGTTAATTAATGACCATTTTTAAATTGAAAATTTTTAAGAAAAATTTTGTAGAAATTTTTTTGTTCCAGAAATGTTAATTTCCAGCTTAAAAAAGTTCCCAATCGTACATTGCGAAATTAACTGGTTTAAAATTCATTGGAGACAAATTATATCCGAACTGTGGGTCTCTAATAAACTTGTACAATTTAAAATGGCATTGACTTTTGTAGTAAGAAATGCCCTGTGACTGTACAAGTATGCAAAAGCTGTTCATTTTTTTGTAGCTGTTGATGATGCTGACCGCTGCCGGTTCGCGTTCATGGAGTATAAGTCTGACTTGCAATACATACAACTTATGACGTCAATCTTCATTGAAATGAAAATTGTATCAAATTTTGCAGCTAACCTCTACGCTTTCTTGATTTAATGTACATAGTGATAATGCGTAGTTAAAACGCGTAGTACTAATGCGTCATTGTCAATTCTATGAATACATAATTATGATTTATCAATGAATATTAATGCATCACGTAAAAAATGCGACAACAAAATTTCAAGAAAAGTTGAAAAACAATGTATTAGTTAACATATTTACGTAATCCTCCACTTTTCACAGCAAGAAAGGCTCTTTTTATCCGACGCAAGTACTATTAGACTTTGTAAAAATGTATTTTGAAAAGTGGAAATATATAAGCCAGGAGAAATGAAAATAAATTGCTCCATATTCAAAGGCCGGCAGTGGAAACGGTAATTAGCAACTGTGCATTATCGTGAATTTAATGCGAAGACTTCTCCAATATGGAAATCTACTACGATATAATCTAACTTTTCAGAAATATTCATTCAATTTATGTAAACATCCTTCATCTAAAATTGGAAAAAGCTTTGCGAGTAATCGCATAATCTGTTAGCATGAAATCCAGACTTGATAGCAAGTAATAAAATGTAACTCTCAATAACTTCATTGAATTTAAAGTGAATTCTCATGATTCATACAGTCAGCTTTGCATTACACCTCCTTCCAGCTTTGTTCAACCAAATGGAAATTTTTTTAATGAATTACCAGCTACAGGCAATGAACATCAATTTATTTCAATTGACAAGGATCCTCTTGGAACCCAATGCCAAAGTTGCAAATTTACTCAACTATAAATATTAGCTAGAGATGGTGTGGCAAAATGCCGAAAAACGTCCAATTAACGTTTTAAATATTAGCTAGAAATCCTCTGAGAAAAATATTTGTCAGAAATAGAAACTAATAACCGAGAATAACACACAATATGACTATTATAAAATTTTGGTATCGTATATAAACACAGATTTGATGCGACAAACGCCATAATTTACATCCAGCTATTCATGTAGAACAACAGTGATTTTCTCAAATTATTTTATTTACAAAAATACAGGGGCCATGAAGTTATTAGCAGGAATACTTGTCGTATCAACCGTTCATGCAATTAATGCAAGGCGCATTTTTTCTACCATAAGTCTGGGGCCTCAGATATCAGGGACCCGTATTTTAGGAACGGTTGAAGGCAAAATGTATGTCACTGATAACTTGCTCAGGGTACGTTTTGCTAAATTTAATACTTATTAAATAATCTTAAAATTAAAACTTCCGAAAATAACCTTGATTTTTCTCCTTGTAGAATTGGGCTTCCTCTCGTCTATTTTGTGAAAGCAAAGGGATGAAGCTAGCCACCATAACCAGTAATGCTCAAGCAGACTACTTAAAGTCGGTGTATGATTCCACTTACTTTAACGGATGTAAGTATTTTATTTCAAAAAATTATGAATGAAACCTTCAGATACAAAACATCAGACTTAATTTTCAAGGGTACTGGATTGGCGCACGAGTGAATAGGAACGGAATATTTGTATGGATTGAATCTGAGGAGACAGTATTAACTTTCAAAACTTTGGGCATATTATCATGGATTAACCACGATGAGATCAGCGATTGCCTAGTGTACAGCTCAAACAATCTTACATCCGGCTACTACTTCAGACGTGCATGCCATCATCATCTCACTCTGTGCGAAAGTAAGCAGCCAACTGACTCAAATGAAATTGAAACTGACAAGACAGAGCCAAAGCTCATTGAGATTGGCTCGCATAATAACAAGACCTATTTTGGATCCCAAATCATGAGGGTAATTACTAATTAGCATCGTTCATTTATTTCTATGTCTGTATAAGATAATCGTGACGAGAAGTCATGGTTTGGTTAGAACAGAATTGGACTGACTCGTTCATATTTTGCATATCACAAGGACTCCAGCTAGCTACAATCGACAATAATCATCGACACCAAACCAGGTTTTGAAAAAAGCCTGCCCGTAAAATGAGCTGCGACGGATGTGAGTTTTGTTTGCAAATGAGATCTAATTTAATTTGAAATGAAGGCTTAAATGTTGCTATTTCAGGGTTTTGGGTAGCTGAAAAAGTGTAAGAAGAATCGAAGATTCGTCTATTGGAAGTGCATCAGATATCAGCAATGCCATATCTTAGACGCTGGCGATAAAACGTCTCTCTCGTCGCCCTTGCTATGACAGGTATACTCCCCTTTGCGAAACTCTTCAGAGTAAGAGTGTTTCCGCCTGCAAAAAGTCTGGCGTGGAGATTCCTTGGCGTTCTAAAAGCTTTGCATGCAAGTGGACAGCAGAATGCAAGTGCCGTCGCGTGCAAAGGGAGTTGAAAACCGGATGTTCTAAAGATATACCATTTTACAATGCGTAAATTCTCAGCCCTCGTTATTATTGAAACAAATGTAGAAAACTGACTATCGCCACCATATTATGTACCTTTAGTACATACAGTATACATCAAACGAATAGGCTATCTATGTCGTTTCAAATATTGATGTAAGCCCATACATTGCCACCAAAACGTTTGAAATACATTTTCCGCTCTTTAGCATTACAACATCTATCCTAATTTTTATATCAGCTTTCTCCTCGAATCATCCATTAACGGAATCAGAGTTCTGATATTTTTACATAAAAAAAAAAAAACAAAAAAAAAAAAAAAAAAAATATAATAAAAAAATAAAAAAAATAAAAAACACAAATTATTTACAAAACATACGATTTGACTTGCCCGCACGATTATTAGTTGGCCACAAAAGTATACCGCGTACTTTCAAAAACTCTTCTCGTATTTATCTTTGCGATTTTAATCCATTATACTTTTACATTAATATTATAGCTCTTTATGATACGCTTATTAAAGACAGACTTGTTAATACCAATAGCACGGCTTTTGACCCAAATGCAATCGCGACCATGTTTGCCGAATTCTAAAGAATTGCGCTGTTCATGGAAATTGGCCACATATCCCCAACGCCACCGTAGGGAAAGCTCTTAAAACTCAACCCATCATGATGACCAATCACAATGTTTTCCCTTCAATAAGCGTCCAAATATGGTGTCAGGAATGTATGGGTAAAATATTAGATGCTAATAAACACTAATAACCTCAACCAAAAAAATACAGTCCACTCATCATAGATTTGCAATCTCCCAAATAAGCTCCCATAATTTGTACAATTCAAGCAACAACCACCTTAATATACCAGGGTCCGACTTGACGCGGTACCACAATTTTGACTAATCACTTTCGATTAACTCCGGTGAGTGAGGTTAACAAACACTGTCCCAATCGCTGGCTTAAGAAAGCCCCGCGCGCTCTGCTAAAACACCCTATAGTGTTATTGGCGAAATTGCGCTTGCGATATCGAATTCGACTGACGTATCTGTGCACGGCACACACGCAACTACGATTTAGATGTGCAGCATTCAAAAATTGAACAGGCATTACATCGGGCTTCCACCCTTTAGCCCCGCATAGCAATACACTGAACTGCCAATTAACAA
>LJIJ01003106.1:0-21235 GCA_001718145.1 Orchesella cincta | reverse complement strand
TTGGAAGTTTCTTGGTTGTCAACAATACTGTAATATTCTGTAAGGACAGGCGTCCATAAATGCCATTTCTTTTTTTCGTCCAAAATTCAGCGTGAGGAGACCACACACGAGCGTTATTTTTGAGAATAAAAGTAGACTCTACGTTTTCCAACATATCAGAGGGATCTAATTTCTGTATCCATGTTTCTCAATTCCTGATAGATCGCAAACGTTTCCGGTTTTGAAATGATGCGACTGAAAACTTCTCGCTTACTAATAGGTTGAGTTTACTTGTTGAATTTTAAAATTAATTCGATAGTGCGAATTTTGACGTTTTTGACTTATAACATGACTTTGACATGAGTAAGTGCATAAATAAAATCATTGAAATTAAATTAAAGTCTTCGAAAATAATAATATTATTACTGTGTATGCAGGACAGCAATTCCAAGGGATGATAAAGTTGACATAGCAAAACTCTAAATGTAGTAACTGTTGCTAATTGACGTACTTACCTGTAAGTACCCAGTGTGCTTCCAGAGCTGTGTAGGTATAAGGTATAAGCTGATGATGATTAAAATGGTAGTGTGATTTCTTTCATAAATTCTTCTATGCAAATTATTATGATAAAGACTGAATGCAACTAATCTAATTTCATAAGAACTGAATAGAGATTCCAGACGTTAAGTATCACTTCACCCCATTCACTTCCATGTACAAACAGATTGTCAAGCGAAGAATTGATTGACAAATTGAAAACTACAGAATTGCAAATCAAAAAAGTTTAAAAATGAGCAACGCACTATTGCAAGTAAGCTTGTTGTTAAAGCTGCAACATTGGTTAAATCTCTTGTTTTTTTGTTTTAAATACGCAGGAAACAGCAAAAATTGTAAGAAATGGGCGATAAGCTTTATGAACAATCTTCGTGTCAAAGTATTGTATAAGAATATGTTTATTCTGCGACGAACAGAAATAAAAATTCGTTTTACATAAACTGGAATTTTTTATTTTGGATATTATCTTCCTCATTTATCGCCACTTTGCCTCCTTCGAGGAGTAATTGACCAATGGAACATTTGAGTGATTTTTGAACCGACGAGGAAACCACCTAGAACGCATGCGCTAATAATAGCGTTGTCTCTTGGGGTTATCTAATATGCAAAACGATTAGTCTGTTTTAATGTACAATAACTCTAGCATTAACTTATTGGTGAAGAGCAACAAATGTTTGTCTTACTAGCACTTTGAAAACCATGGCCAGAGCACCTAACCCAGCAAATGTACTTGTAGTTGCTTGAGTACCATAGCTTAAGTTCTACCGGAAAACAAAGAATCACAATATTTATATACTTCAAAGTTGCAACCATTAAAGTAGTAGGTTCTACTGGGTTTAATAATCGGTAACCAATTAGTATTATTAGTTGCTTCTACTCACAGAATCCGGAAAAGAAATAATTCAGCTTGTCTTTCCACAGCCTTCAAAGAACAAGCTGAATTATTGTCTTTCCGATTCTGTGAGTAGAAGCAACTAATAATTACTAATTGGTTACTGATTATTAAACCAGTAGAACCTACTACTTTAATGGTTGCAACTTTGAAGTATATAAATATTGCGATTCTTTTGTTTTCCGGTAGAACTTAAGCTATGGTACTCAAGCAACTACAAGTACATTTGCTGGATTAGGTGCTCTGGCCATGGTTTTCAAAGTTGCTAGTAAGACAAACATTTGTTGCTCCACCAATAAGTTAATGCTAGAGTTATTGTACATTAAAACAGACAAACCGTTTTGCATATTAGATAACCCAAGAGACAACGCTATTATTAGCGCATGCGTTCTAGGTGGTTACCTCGTCGGCTCAAAATCGCTCAAATGTTCCATAGGTCAATTACTCCTCGAAGGAGGCAAAGTGGCGATGAATGAGGAAGATAATATCCAAAATAAAAAATTCCAGTTTATCTAAAACGAATTTTATTTCTGTTCGTCGCAGAATAAACATATTCTTACACAATACTTTGACACGAAGATTGTTCATAAAGCTTATCGCCCATTTCTTACAATTTTTGCTGTTTCCTGCGTATTTAAAACAAAAAAACAAGAGATTTAACCAATGCTGCATATTTTAACAACAAAGCTTACTTGCAATAGTGCGTTGCTCAATTTTAAACTTTTTGATTTGCAATTCTGGTTTTCAAAATCAATTCTTCGCTTGACAAT
Source organism: Orchesella cincta (assembly GCA_001718145.1). NCBI lineage: Eukaryota > Metazoa > Arthropoda > Collembola > Entomobryomorpha > Orchesellidae > Orchesella > Orchesella cincta. Next base: position 19,039 of record LJIJ01003106.1, on the reverse strand, counting down.
CTGTTTGTACATGGAAGTGAATGGGGTGAAGTGATACTTCACGTCTGGAATCTCTATCCAGTTCTTATGAAATTAGATTAGTTGCATTCTGTCTTTATCTTAATAATTTGCATAGAAGAATTATGAAAGAAATTACACTACCATTTTAATCATCATCAGCTTATAGTATAAGCCTTATACCTTATACACAGCTCTGGAAGCACACTGGGTACTTACAGGTAAGTACGGCCAATTAGCAACAGTTACTACATTTAGAGTTTTGCTATGTCAACTTTGTCATCCTTTGGAATTGCTGTCCTACATACACAGCAATAATTTTATTACTTTCGAAGACTTTAATTTAATTTCAATGATTTTATTTATGCACTTACTCATGTCAAAGTCATGTTATAAGTCAAAAACGTCAAAATTCGCACTATCGAATTAATTTTAAAATTCAACAAGTAAACTCAACCTATTAGTACGCGAGAAGTTTTCAATCGCATCATTTCAAAACCGGAAACGTTTGCGATCTATCAAGGAATTGAGAAACATGGATACAGAATTAGATCCCTCTGATGTGTTGGAAAACGTAGAGTCTACTTTTATTCCTCAAAATAACGCTCCGTGTGGTCTCCTCACGCTGAATTTGGACGAAAAAAGAAATGGCATTTATGGACGCCTGTCCTTACAGAATATTACAGTATTGTTGACAACCCAAAGAAACTTCCAATTTTGCAACCCCTTATTTCCAAAGAGCGTGCTTTCACATTTGGAAATCGTCCACCCTTTTACTTCAACTACCCAATAAATGTACCTGATGAATTTGGTGTTCACAGAAGATTGTATATCAACCTATGTCAGCAAAATGTTGTTGTCGGGCTTTTGGTAGGTCTGCATAATATATATTGCAGGTCAGACGGTTCCATATAAAAAATTCTAATCTCCCTAGGTGCGACACTTGTTGGATTGCGACCAGTCACTTTGCCGTACCTCCGGGTCGTATTCATTCTTTGCTTGCTCAAAGGTTGCTCCTGGGTCAGCCGGTCAAGGCTTTAACAAAAATTGTGCTAACAACCAGCGTAATGGCTTCATCTTTAAGTTTCAAATTAGCTGTTAGAGCAATAAGTGGGGTGTGATATACGATTTAATTAAAAGGAGTCGTGACGAGGTTGGTAAAGATGGATAGCATGTTTCCACATCTACTCGGTGTACCCACGTATTTGTCCAACTAGTAACCTTTTGTATTTATAGGGGAAGAATACGCTCGCTCTCAGTAATGATCATTGGATTAATGCGGGTATAGCAGGAGCTCTCTGTGGACTAATGTTTGGTATTAGAGGTACGAATAAAAGAACATATCACTTTACCCTAATAAATAAAAATGCGACTTTAATAAAGTTGAAAGTATTGTTACTGGTATGATTATAATATAGTTTTAATACTTTGTAAGCTTTGTTTACGATGTTTAATAATTTAATTTCCATTCATTAATGACGAAAAGAAATTTAGGCAATTGGATGAATACATGCTCTTGCACAAATTTTTCATAAAACATTCTCTTTCCCCTTATAGGTGGCCTTCCACAAGCTTGGGCCGCTGCTGGAATTTGTTCTGTAGGAGCAGTTATGTCGGAGTTCATTCCACCTCAAGAACTAACTACGAAAAATTGGTTTGGAGAGACCAATAACAAGGAAGGAAACGAAGACTACTTAGATTTAGGTACTTACTTTGCATATCATTTTTGCCATCGTGTACAGTATAATGGTAGATGGACTACATGCAGTTATTGTCTATTTTATGTGGTGACCCTTTCTGACCCTTTGTTGATTGCAGTGAGAATTTGCGTTCGCCAAAAAATATTTCGTACTCCATGAATCAAGCAGACAAAATTAAAACCATTTGTATCAGAATTATCATGGCTTTTTAACCAAAACAATCATTTCCCTTCCATTTCATTGCATATATACATATTTATCCTTACTTCCATAATAATACTATCGTTGAGTATCGGGTTTCCTGCCGCTCGTTATCAACTCGGTAAGATATTCTAAACTGAAGAAAGATAGGTATATCAGGCCGACGTGACTTCCGTCAGCCAACTTGTAAAAGCTCCTGTTACATACAATCAGAAGCAAAAATAATTATCTTGTTTTCGCTTATATCATGATTGAATTTTATTTTACGTCTTTCACCATTATGACTTTTAACCTTTTTTCAATTCATGGGAACCGATGCCACTACAAGTAACAAAACTATTTTCACATACATCTATGGTATGATGAAATTAGACAATATTTTAATTACACTCATCATCAGTATATTCGACATAACGACATGGGAGAGACAGTGTTCATTCCAAGGTCAGCCGTGTCAGCATCAAACCAGGGGCTGGCATTAAGTTACTTTTAGACACATCCCGACATTCGGTGGCTGTATGTTCTCGCACAGCTTATATACGTTCCTCTTAAGTACACACTTGAAACATGCATTAACATAAAATTTAATGTGCATAATGCAGACCTAATGGCCACCTACTTATATACATACAAAGACGACTTATGTTTTACAGTATGAATACACTATGACGAATCTCGGAACACAATCTTTTACTTTACATAGGTATTCCAATGGAAATTCTACAAACCAGACAATTGAACATTCTTCATGTAGTTTGTCAACCACAATAATAATTGATACTGAGAAACGTATGAGTAAACTTAATTTTCATTTTATCCATTGTACTTACTATATACATACATGCATCATGCAGAGAAGACAACCCAAGACATACTTGAACACATTTTTCTTTTTGCAATGCTCCTTCCGTACATTTGGCGTGGGTTAGTTTGACTAAGCATACCTTAGTTATAGTTTACGTTCATTCTTTTATCAATTCATTGTAGAAGGATGTGATAAACGAGAATTATTCAGAAGATCGTCTTCGTCCGCATTTCTGCATCTGCTAGCTCGGTACATGTCCATATCCATACTATATGAATAGCTCGGGACATCTCCAAGCTCAGAAGAAAGGAATTGAGTGCGACGTCGCAAGAGATGTTTTGGTGAAACGAGTAGCTACCAATCGGAGCAAGTCCAACAGACTTTTGGTATGGAGCGGTGAGAGAAGGGAAGGAAAGAACGGCTTTATTTTTTACCACCTACTTTACTCTCTCGTACTAGTTCTCTCGCTCAGTTTTGCATAAACGTCTGCACAACGTGTAGGTTAATTTTGGCGAATGTCAAACTTGTTGGTTTAATCTTGATAATAGTTATCAGTACAAAACCTTAATTTACATTTTCAGTGCTGTTTCCTAAGTTTGAGTCTGCATGTCTCTCGCTCCGGCAAATGTTTAACATGTAATTACGATGGAATATGGAGTACATTTATTTTCCATGTGTCCATTTGCACAATTCTTAGATTTGGAGATTGCTATCACTGTCACAGATGCGTACAAATGAATTTCGAGTTAGGTGGTCGTTGATTGTCGGTTTAATTTATGATTGGGGAGTAGTCAATCAAGGCGACCGTGACCTCTGAAAGTGTTTATTAAGTGTCAAGCAAGTGGTCAACTGAAATATTTAGTTTCTTCGCTTCAGACACCGAGTTCCCTCATTCGTGAATGCAGCGTAGGTAAGAAGTTCAACTTTATTAAGAAGTTAATGTTCACACATCGGGTTGTGATAATATTAAACTGACGTTGTATGTGGTGATCTATTTCTTACTTTCAAATAATAATTATATTCGATGATTGAAAGTTGATATAATTTCCATATCATACCCACAACATTACCATGTCAAGATCATGTGAATTCTCAAGTAATGTATTGCAATAATTATTGTAATAAAATAATTTTAATCTTGATGAATTTTTATTCAGGTCACAGTTACTCTGCAGCGTTTGAGAGGAGGTCGACGATCCTGAACATACTTCTCCCACACAAATTGTTATTGGTCATTGAAAAAGGCTTCTGGTCATCATGAGAGTAACAAGTCGTTCTGAAAAAGTTGCTCCGACTAATGGTTCTGAGAGGACGACCGAGGGAATACAAAATGGAGAACAGCAACCTACATCGTCAACTGCCGTACGTGGCAGTACTTCACGGAAGAAGATCGAGCGAAGAGGTCGAACTTCGCCGTTTTCCAGTGATTCGGAAGGGGAGAATGAAGATACAGTACAGCAAGCAGAAAAAAGTAACAAAAACATTACACAATTGAAGCGGGTAGGGACAGCAAATGACGCAGCGTCTGATCCCAAAAAGCGGAAGAACGATCCTAGCATGGAGCCAAATGAGGCTGTACAAGGGAGCTCAACTAATCATGTACAGAAGGGAAAACGCAAGAAAAAGTCAACTCCGAATGCCCTTCGAACTACACTTCTAACCAAGAAATTGAAGACCAACGCTCAACATAACTATAAAGAGCGGGATACTGATAGTTCATTGTCTGAAGCAAGTGGCGATGAAGCAGCAGCACATCCATTAGCAGATACTTTCTCGCAACCATCCCAGTCTATACCACTGTCTCAGGTCGAAGGTCCTTACGCTGGTGTCATCAAGTCGCTTCGCTTACAAAATTTTATGTGTCATTCCGATTTTACACACAACTTTCATCCGAATTTAAACTTTATAACCGGTCAGAACGGGTCAGGAAAATCAGCGTTATTATCTGGAATTCTAATTGCGCTGGGCGGCAAGGCCTCTGTAACATCCAGAACTACATCTCTCAAGAGCCTTATCCAAAAGGGGAAGAGTATTGCTCGCGTAACGGTAACTTTATTAAATCGGAACGGTGTGGAGCGGTATGGAGAGGAAATAACGATAGAAAGAAAGTTAAGTGCTGCTGGAGGTGGTTCGTATAAAATCAAGAGTACAGGAGGTAAAAATGCCTTTGGTTGGAAACAGCTGAAGAAAACTGAATTGGACAATCTTCTAGTCGCTCTAAACATTCAGATTGATAATCCTGTCGCTGTTTTAAACCAAGAAGTTGCCCGTGGCTTCTTGCGTAGCAAAGATCCAAAAGCCAAGTAAGTTTATTGATTGTGCTTTTAATTATTCGAAAACATTGTTTTGCACTTATATACCAGTTGTAATCTGATAGTCAACTAATTAACTAAATTTCATGTTTTGTCAATTAGGTACAAACTGTTTTATCAAGGCACATTGTTATCCAAGCTCGAGACTACAATTGACGAGACACAAGAATGTATAGAGGAGACAAGTAAAATGTTATTTCAACAACGTACCCTTCTTCTCGCTATGCGTAAGGAAATCGAACAATTGAAGAAAAAGTGCGACAAGATCCGAGAACTGGAGGTAATTAAGGACAAGGTAAATGATCTCAACCGGGAGTATTTGTGGTCCCTTGTGATACAACAAGAGAAATTGGTAGATGAAGCAGCCCGTTCAACTGATACAGCAAGCAAGAATTTGGATCGTATTAATAAAACCTTAGGAGACGCAGAAATTGCTTATGAAAATTTAAATGAAGACTCTGTTTTGGAAGAATTTGCTAGCCTTCGAGAGCAGGTTCGGGATAAAAAGCAAGAATTATCGGACACTAGAAATGAGATGGCTGAAGTCAAGAAAACCGTAATCCAACTGCAGGCTAGACTCAAAGCAGCAACTAGTGCTGTGACCAGTAAGCAAACAATGATAGATAAAGTTACTGCTCAAATACAACGACGAACTGCTGAGCAGCAGGCCAAAATCGACGAGGGGACTCATCGTGATACAGCAAGGGGACAGGAGCTAGAGGGACAAAAAAAACAGTTGGAAGCTGTTATCAATGCAATAAAAACAGATGGTGATAATTTTCAGTTAGCGGCTGACAAGGAGCGTGAGAAGTTGCATGAACTTGATAACGATGGGAGGAGACTCAGAGCAGAAATTGAAACAAGAAAAAGAAGTATAACGGCCTTGAGCAGCAAGGCCAATAAGTATGCAGCGTTTGGGAAAGAAATGGAAACGCTCATGGCTAAAATTGAAGCCAATATGCAGAGATTTACAAAGCGACCCCGGGGTCCGCTGGGAGCATTGATTAGAGTTAAAGATCCTAAATATGCTGGGCTCATAGAAGTCATTCTGGGTCAAAATTTGCATAGCTTCGTAGTTGACAATCTGAGGGACTGTAGTTTATTAACTGAACTGATAGATTCGACTTACAGGGAAGGAAGCGCTAGTCAACGAACGCAAAGACAGTCCAAAGTTCCTGGAATCATTAAGTCAATTTTTGCTGATCAGGTACGCTATATTAATTTACTTCATTTTTTGGTAACATTATCATAATATTTAGTATAAACGATGGTTTTACTGATTCTGATATTTATTTTTTTAATTTCAAATGTGTAGATGTATGATATTTCCAGACATTCTGCATCTCATCCAGGGACATTTACTGTACTGGATATGATTGAAGTTGAAAACAACGACCACATTGTTATCAATGCGCTGATTGACATTAGTAACATTGAAAAACTTTTACTGTTTAAAACAAATAGTGATGCAGCTCAGGTAATGAAACGCCAGTCAACTTGCCCAAGACATCTTCTGCTAGGATATACGCTTGAAGGGTTCAAATTCTCGCCAGCACCAAATTATGCTGCCCGAGTCATTAAACATCAGGAGCGTGCGCGGTACTTGAAGAGTGGAAAAGGCCGAGAACATGAAGTGGCGTAAGTTGAAACTAGCAGACTATTATTTTTAATGTACAAACTCTTGCGAATAATGATGAAATAATGTAGTATTGACTTGCAAAAACTATTTTAGTGCGCTGAAAGCAGACATAAAACAGTTGGAAGTAGACTTGAAAAGCTTGGACCCAAAGAGAGCTGAATTGCAAGCAAACGAAAATTCTATGCGAAGACAATATAAAGGCAAAATGGACGAACTGACAGCTACAAGACGACAACTAAGCGAGGTTCAAAACGAGATCAAAAGACACGCTAAAAATGGCCCAAAACTCGAAGCGTGTTGATTTAACTAGCTACGTAAGTGTAACTAACATTCCTATTTCTTGTTATCCTACATAACAGTATATATATGTAAAAATCTTGATGGTTCAATGTAGCTGGAAGAGTTAGCTGAGCTGAAAGAAGATCTAGAATCTCAGTTGGCAATACGGGATTCGGCTACTAAGGAGTTGGAACCCCAAAATCCAAAGTTAATGGATTTGGAAAATGCAAAGAAGAAGAAACAAGAGGAGTTTGATGCACTCAGTTCGAAGTTAGGAGCGTTTGAAGAACAGCGTGACAAGTACAAAACTCGGAAATCGGAAGCTGCAAACGTAAAGCTTGTCACATTTTATTTATCAATCTCATCACTTTCAATTATCTTTTAGTTTGAAAACAAAGTAAATGCAGTTGTTCTGAACAAACAATTAGTTTTTTAATTAATTTTATTTTGCAGGTAATAAGGAAGTTAAAAGTTAAGCAGACCCAATTAGAAGGCGAGCATTCCAAATTCTCCAAGGATTTAGCTGTGAAAGAAAAGGAATTACAGGAGAAAACAAATAACGCCCTGGGTGTTTCAGAACGTCTTGACACGCCAAAAACACCAGCCCAGCTCCAAAAAGAAAATGAGAGTTTAAAGATTTGTATTCGAGAGACTGAAGCTCAGTTGGGTGATGTGGATGCATTGCAAAGCCAACTGTATAGCAAGAAGCAAAAGTACAGAGTATACTTTAGGGAGTATGCACCGCTCAGACAAATGCTTTCGGTAAAAATGTTTGTCAAATATGATTTATGATACTAGAAGCAAAAATTCTACATTTTCCTTTTCTTTCTGTTGGCTTCCTCTAGATTATTAAACGAGTCTCAGAAACGCAGAGAGCAAGTCTCGAGCTGATGAAAGTACAAATGGGCCGAACTCTGCACCTTTTCTTTGAAGCAATGACAAAGCAGCGTGGTTATGAGGTTTGTTGAACTACTTAATTTAAAAGCATGATTGTTGACATTGACCAAATCAGAGGTGATTGATTTTGACGAATCATCATTCATTTAGGGGCGTTTAATTTTGGATATGGTCACCGAAGAACTGTACTACTTTGTTTGTCCGGATGGAGGTTCTGCGTCAAAAACTCTCAAAGCCATTGATGCACAACTGGTCCGAGATGAAGATCGAGCCGGTGCTATTCCAACTGCTGAACAAAATCGAAAGAACAAAGAGTTACGACGTGCTTTGGTGGAATACTCGTTAGGACTTTCTGGGGGTGAACGCTCCTTCGCTACTATTTGTTTCATTATGGCACTGTGGCAAGCCATGGAGTGTCCGTTTTATATGTTGGACGAATTTGATGTATTTATGGATGCATTTAACCGGAAGACCAGCCAAATGGCTCTGATAGCAAATGCGAAGAAATGTAGTAACTTCCAATACATATTGTTTACTCCATTGGATTTGAGTGAAGTTCCTGCTCCAGAGGATGCCTGTGTTCTTAGGTAGGAAGAATAGTTGTCAAGTTTTTAATGCTTTGAAGAGGAGATATGTATTCTCTAACTAATGAAATTTTTGACTTTGTGTCGTAGATTATTTCCACCTGTGAGAACTGGTGCTCGTGGAGGGCCATCTAATGCACCTGGCTCTACTGAAGAAACGCAGTCTGCTGGGGCTCCAGAGGAAGGCTCCTCTAATTCCCCAGGAGGAAGTGTAGCTTCGGATAACATTGTTGAAAATGTTGATCCATTGGTTGAGGTCGTGCGGACAGCTCGTCTGCAGCTACTAGTCTGCGTCAGCAGCTAGCCTGACAAGCAAGGGGCAACGGCTGGAAAGAAGCAGACGAGGCTGGCATCAGCCAACTATTGAACAAACTTATTGCTTTGAATCTTATTTTTTAAACAGTGGTAACTTTATACTATTAGTAGTATTAGCTGTATATATTTCTTTCAAATAACTTTAATTTTAATACATTTCTCGAAAATTTATTACTACATTCAAGGAAATTGTCATATTGTATCATACGCTTTGCAGTACGACATGTTTTACGCTGCGCTGAAGATGAATTAACTGTGTATATAAGTATAATAATGTAATTAACTAAAATGTTGTAAACTGTCCCGGTATTATTAATAAAAAAACAAAATAAAATACGGTTTGATCATTAAATTACACCTAGGTTCATATGAATTACGACTTAATTTATACTCCATTGACGATATCATTCTCATTCAAAACATTAAAATTAGAGCTGAACCTTGCAGCACGCATTATTTCATAGGCACAGAAGCATTAAGAATTATTGAGAAATTTAAAACACATCACATACTAGCTCAGCAATTTTGATTTTATTAAGATTCAAGTAGGAGTGACAATCAAAGTTGATGGGCGATTGAGTAAAGCGTAGATTATTGTCGGAATGCATGTCATAAGCAATAAGGGAACTCGCAAATGTAAAGAGCAGCCTGGTTCTTACAGTAATTCGTACCAGAATGTAAACAATCTTTGTGAGAGATAGAACGGGCTCCACATGTAATATGATATCTTGTAAATTGTCTTCTTCACTGTATTTCGTTCAGAATCTTATCCAGTTACACTCGCAGAAAAACAATGTATACTAGGTTGGAGCCTATACTACTGTACTATGGTTTAGCTTTTAAGATGTTATCTTAAACTACTCTTTGAGTTTAAACATTTTTGCAGCTAAGTTATAATGAGATGGGTAAATAGAAATGGTAACAAATGTACCGATACTTTTCGGGTGAATTTTAGAACAAATTCATAATGCGTACACGTTGACTGGTGGTCTGATGAATGGAACCTGAAATTCGGGTCCTGAATTGATTCGACGTCGAAGTCGACTCATGTGAGTGTATAGCTTACCGCGTGGGCTATGTGATTCGAAAATGAACTACATTTTATTTTAAAAATTATATTATGTTTATGCAATCTAATGATATTGATTTTTACTATAAAACGTGTTTGTGTCCAGTGTGTACTGCATTATTCTATCACATTATGAAATTTCATTACACATATACATTGCTAGTGAATTTACTACACTAGCAATTCGCTCACCGGAGGAGACTCTACCCAAGATAAGAGTAAAGCAACATTAAATCTGCACTGCCATGTGGGCCTCATATCAAGATTAAGTAGAATTATAATAGTTTAGATTTAAACAAATAGCATGTAGCTATATCTCATTTTAACAAAATCATATTTATGAATTCCTATTACAACACATTCTTAAATTTATTGCTACATTTTATACTCACTATTAGCATAAAAACACCTTTTGAAACACAATCTAGCTCCACAAATGATTGTCATCAAACATTACCTTACATTTCGATTTTGTGTTCATTTTCAGTTACAGTGTAAATTTGATATTTGTATAAATGTATGGATTTATAATATATAACAATTATACTCATTTATATTTAAAAGCAGTATTCGGTACAGACTTTAAAATAACATATTTTTCCAATGCTATCAGGTGGAGTACAGTAGAATCGACAATAAACAATCCCATTGGTAACATTCGTTTATAATTATTCATTTGTCAACTAACCTTCTACACAACATAGTGTATCATTAATAATTATTAACTGTAATAAAAATTAACACTTTAATGATAACCTTATCCTGATATATAAATGCATTAGGCCTTAAAGCTGCAAGCCTATATTTTATCTGTAGGTGTTTCATAACTAGAACAGATACATTTAAATTATCTTCATCCTCTTAAAGCTTACAAATTATTCGCAAGTAAGTTTACCCAACTCAAATTAGTGTACGGATGGAAATATTTTTCAATATTGATTTGCACAACCTCCACCGCGTCTCAAGCCATCCCAACCACGATCACATCCTTTTCCACCACCCCGTCCTCTTCCATCATCACGTTCTCCACCACGATACATGTTATTATACGGCAGTTGGCTGTTCCGGTTATCATAACTGGATTGCTTATCAGATTCTCTGGATTTGTAAGAACGTTTACTGGAGCTTGTCAAACCACGGCTTCTTGGCTCATAGTTGTCCCTTTTTTCTCGTCCTATGTAATTCCTTTCGCTTTGATTCGTGGGAATCGGACTCTCAGCCTCATGTCTACCAAATGGTTCTCTATTACCTAAAAGTTTTAAAAACGGCATTATTATTCGAAGAAACGCAAAGAGCTGCCATGACTATCAAAACCGTTGAAAGTGTTTCCCTTACTTTTCCTTTCCACAGTCTTTGTTCTTTCCCAATTCTCCCTGTAAGGTTGACGCTGATTGTTCAGATTCCTATCTCTGGAACCTAAACCATAACGAAAAAACTTATAACTCTAGCTCATAGTCATAATCATGCAATGTTTATTTTTGTCATTAATTCAGAAAACTTTTGCTTACGATAACCAGCAGATTCCCTGGAGATAATACGTCGGGTCGTTAAGGAAGGTGGTAGTGGAGCTGTTCGCCGTGGTGGCAAAGGGTCCCTCATCCTCGATAACTTCTTCCTTAAATCTTCATCTAGGTTCACTGCTAAAGCCTGTGGTTCCATGATCTCACGTTCCAACTTTAATAAAAGTAAATGCATTTACGAGAAAAATTATATTTTATGCATATCAAAATTGTACTTTACACCAACGAAACTGTATTAACGTAATATAACCTGTTTAGGTTGATAATATTGGTTCTCCTCCTCAGTGGTTCTCTTTCGTTTAATAGTGCTCTCGATGTTTGAACCATGTGATGGAGAATTGGATGGATAAGGATTAATTTCCATTTCTTCTGTACTTGATACAGGTGATAATGGGCGACGAGAGTGGTTGGAGCCCTGAGAATGGCTTGAACGCAGCAAGTTACGCTCGCTGGACGTCTCAGATATATGCTTTATTTTTTTCGCCTTCGTATCAATCGGCTCTTCAGGCTCATCGCTGCCAGTCGCATCTCTATTACCTAAAGATTTGTAGAAATACTATAACTATTAACGGAAATATATGAGAAGCAGCTGTCACGACTTTCAAAACTGGCTTGTGTTTTACCACTAGTTGTCGTTTCCGTAGATGTATTCTCCCTGTAAGTCCAACGGTTGCTCAAATCAATACCTCCTGGTTCTAAAAAGAATAAACAATGGAATTATTGCAATTTATAATTATGCAAGAGAAAGTCTTGCTTCTAAACTGGTAAAACTGCTTACCATGAACTGCAGATTTGCTAAATCTAAACCCAGGCGTCAAGACAGGAGGTGGTGGAGCTTTGGGCATTGGTTGAGATCGTTTCCTCGACATCATTAACCTCAAATCTCCATCCGAATCCATTGATAAAGCAGATGGTGCCATGGTCTCACGTTTGCACTATAATTGATGTAAATGCATGTACAAAATATATTCTATTCTATGCATAACAGAGTTTTACTTTGTATATATAGAAGTCTATCAACGAATATAAATAAATATCCTGTTTAGTTACATAATATTTGTCCTCGCTCTCTTTGGACCCAGTTCCCTGAACTGTTTTTTCAGTACATGAAGGTTTTACTTCAGAAATGGATTGGTAAGAACCAGCTCCGATTGTCCCTTCTACCACACGTGGCACAAGCGAAGGAGGTGGATTGATGTTGAAACTTCCTTCAGCGTTGCTGGAGCTCTTAGGTGTACTTAAATGCAAGTTATGCTCACTAGAAGACTCAGATCTTTGCTCCACTTCTTCCAACTGAAACTCATTTGTAAGGATTAACCCAGAAAATTAAACTTGTCTTCGCAATATAGAATGATATTTAATTTATGAATACGTCATTAAGTAATACCTTTTCTGGTTTGTAATTATCTTTGATGGACTGCAACGCATTAGAAGTCACAGTTGTATTGATTTTGTCCATGTGTCGCGATAACCCAGCCGAAGCAACACTGGCCGGTTGTCTCAAAACTGTTAAACTTCCACCACCAATTTTCGCTGAATAATTGCCCTTCAGGCAAGGCATGTCATTGATAAACTTTTGAACCTTCTCATAAGTATTACCATTGCCACTCAAGTTAATTTCCAAATGCCGTACACAGGGAATAGCAAGTCGACTTAATCGAAAAATCTCGTCCAATCTCCAAGTTTTCTCTCCCATCTGTAGATCCATGTGACTCTCCCCTTTGAAAGATGCCCAAATCTTTAGTTTATCCACGTTGGCAACTTCCTTAATGTCGTCGTTGGTATATTGCATAAAGTCTTTGTTTTCACATTTCACATTTTCAACAGCTATACAAAAAACGACCTGCCTGACACTTGGCAACTTGTACAAGAGCTCAAATGCTACTTTCATGGAGCCAATGTGTCCCGCGAATTCTATTATTTTGACGTGCTGATAAGTCTCAAAGTCGATGGAATTATTGAGGGTATCAATTGAATTGACACATAGTGTCAAGAAGTTTAGTTTGAAAATTTTGCTGCTTTTTTTATTTGAACAGCTATATTCTTCAAATACTTCCTGGAACACTACGTTATATTTATTGATTGGTACTTTGACGCGCCATATCGTGGCACAAGTTTTTGGTTCAATGGAGTGTCTGGTATAAGTCACGGTACCACCATCGCTACTGCTGGAACGGTCTACCGTACAAAGAACTACCGTGTTGGTTCTCTGGAAATCAACCCAATGTTAAGAATCAGCTCACTTTCAAATGGCTATCATTATTTATGTTTGAACAATGTAGCTGAAAAATAAAATACATTCTTACCCTCATCGTGATTCTGTAGAGAAGAGTTGGAAGTTAAAACACCAACAGCAAAGTCTACGAATTCTCCTCTCGTAAGTCACTCGTGGAAAATCACTGGTTGCCTATAGGAAGCTGCTTGGTTGCATTTTTAGTTCTGTACGCTAACGCTCACTTTGTCTTGTTGATATATCTCACAATACACAAATAGTTGAGAAAGGCACAATATAATAGGCAGCTTGCCCCACTGTGAAATCTGTAATGTGATTTATGTGCTATCTGACAATTTTGATGTGAGTTAATTTTTAAAAATTGTAGAAGGAAAAGAAGTCACTTTTTACTGAAGTGAGAGAAGATCGAGCGGGTTATTTTTTAATATGTGGCTGCAGAACTTGTTGGATGCCGTTCTTAAGTAAGGAAGATAAGGATACGAATGCGAGCCCTGCTGAATTGCTAATACTTTGATCATAATCAAGAGTATATGAAAGCAGTGCAATTGTGGGAGGGAGAGTGGACTACGACACTCCGTCTAGCATTCTGTTAACAGCGAATGTGTCGAGTTACATAATGACATGATATTCCATACTATTTTTTCATACGTACAATATGTATTATACCTTGGTGTATATGTTAGGGCTGACATAGCCCTCTAAAACGTTTTGGTCATACCCATAGCGTTGAGTATATGCATATCGTCTTAAGATTTTGGAACGTACGATATGCTTATACAATTAACATATATACGAGCTAGCAGCATGAAGAATCGAGTCAGAGACACAAAGAAAGCAATAGCTTGATGCAAGCAATAATCACTGCGTCATACCACCTCTTACCGCCATGCACTTTCGGTTTTATTATTTTACTATACTTTTCACAATTAATTTTACATGTCGAAGTTTTCGCCGGCAAACCAGCATATTAGCTAACACTTTTTGTAATTCAGAGGTAGTTTATTAAACAATGCCTTTAGAATCGTGTTGTCAAAATGATGTTGTTTCACTATACTAATTCTCAATCGCACAAGAGTAAGTAACAAGATGTAAGTAAAATGTAATATTTACTGTCCTTTCCTGGTACTGATATTAAACCGATTCAGAAACTCAACTATGACTTTCTCAGTTCATGTAAAATCCATTTGATTACAAGTAAACACAGTACACTTTATATACATATGTATGAAGCTTCAATGCCCGTACTCACGCATACAATCACAAGCTTGTATTATCTCAACAACGTGTACATATATTTTTGCTAGTGGCTCATTTACGTTCAAGGACTTCGAGATTCGTTTGTCCTTAAAATACATAATGGTATTTTTTCTTATCTTCTGATCAATCCGTTTCCTTTAGGATATTGCTAATGGATAGAAAGGTATGCAAATATGCATAAAGGAAATGGAGAATGATCTAGCAGCAAATGGGAAACGTTATGTGGACCTAATTTGTTTATCTTGGGAAGTGCGGTGACCAGTACAACCCAGAAGATCAGCGATAACAAAATAATAACCTGCAACTTCAAATAAAAAGATCATACCCGGTTTCTGTATGCAGATTTATTTTAAACTTCAAAAGTATAGAAATTTTTACAAAAATAATCAAAACATGGTTTAAACCGGCCTACTTTTTATGAGTACCTTATGTCGTTAACATTACAATCTTTCAAGGACATAATCTTTGTTAGTTTGCAAACGCAGTAATGATTTCAATGAAGTGGAAATGAGTGTAATGCTTGCCCACATATGTCATAACTGGATTCCGCTGATGTTTGGCTATTATACACTGGGGGCACCCTGAGAATTTTCCCATGGAAAATACACTTCAGTTTCCGACCTTTTCTATCGACTTACTTTCTTTTAATCATTAAATGAGTTACAGTGTATAAGAATTGTTTATAGCATTATTTTATAATATATATTGCGTATTACTATGAAATAACGTCGGGCCGTCGTGATCGGCTTAACTGCTTAATATAATTTTTATACTAATCAATAACTAAGGTCAAACTAAAGATTGAGTTTAACTATGGACGAAACGACTTTTTTCTCTCCATAAGGCAAGGCTTTGGGGTATCATAAGAAAGGTAATGAAGAGATAAATGCAAATGTGAAATTTGTTTGCAAGTATTTTGTACTTGGCAGTTGTTCCTTGCATCCTTCTTGTAGGTTTATTCTTCTCCATTATATGAAAATATTATTACGCAGTCATTGATTGAGTTTACTTAGCAATCTAATTTATTTGACTACAAACAAGTATTACAGTCTGCATTAATCGAGTAACCCCTTATAATTGTTAAGTGATGTAAGCCAATGATTTTTTTAATCTCGTCCATACGTCCGATACAGTATATTTAGTTTTTAGGAGTTGTCTTCGGACCACTGCATGTCCTCTCTCAATGGATTAATAGGTGCTGTCATCGTCAAATAACACAGCCAATTAGAAAACAAAATACAAATGATCATTTGTGGGATTTTTGTAGTTGATATAAATTCGAATACTGTAGTGGTGCACGGAAAAAACAGTGAAACTTCTTGGAAACAAACTTCACCAAACCTTCCCTTCTGTTTCCGCCCATATACAAAACATTCTAGCTTTTAAGTTCGTATCATTTCAGATGTGATGACTGCATACGGTAAAGGATGGAAGTCGATGAACGGTGATGGAATTTTCTTTGCTAATGTTGTCCTACTCTTTCATGCCATGCCAAGTTGTAAAGCACTAACTACAAAACCGCAAGTATCGAAAGTTTGAATACCTTAAATTATTTTATACACTTATTTCGAAAGTTGCATAATTATAGTTGCATAATATTCTCATTGATAGTAAAAGATTCTAATGACACAGGAGCAAATGGAGCAATTTAAGCTACAACATTATAAAAATGGAAGGACATAAGCATAGTATTTAGCATCATTTGTGATGAAACACTTTAGGTGATTAAATGAACATAAAATGTTCTTAAATAAATATTTTGTCCTCGAATACAAAAACAATAGAACAATCATTTCTTCCTCAACTTTTAATTTTTTAGTGATCAAACGTTTGCTCGAATTATTTTTGATGGGTCTTAGTATGATTTTTTAGCAAAAGAACTTACGCGAAGAATCCGAAGAGCATCCGATATAAATAATAGAAATAAATCACAATGTGTCAGAAAACAATTGTAACTAGTTTGGTGTTTATTGTCTTGCTGGGGACCGCAATGGTGCTGCTCTTGATAGATATTACGAAACATAATGTGAACACCATGGGTAAGTCGCGAAACATGAAAATCACACGGGAAAACTATATTTTAAATACCTACATAGTTTCCTTATTTCTGATATAGTCGAACTGACAAAACCCGTTCCAAGCGACCAACCCAGATTGGATGGTGAAAACTTCTATCTTTGTCTGTTAAGGTGGCTTAATTTGGCATATGTTCGAGAAGCGGAGAGCTCAACCAATCACCGTATCAAATGATAGAACAGGATGATAAGGACAATGAAAAGTGAATAAATCGCTTAGCTAACACATTAGGAAACTCTGTTACCTCCCTGGTTTATTTGGAATTTCATTTGTTATTAAAATTTATAATGCATTGTAATGTTGTATTTTAAAATTTATAATTGGTAACAAAAACTTGTGAAGTAAATTGTATAATGTTGGCCAGTTCTCGTCGCATGTAATTTCCATTTGATTTTACATTCAACATAATCCAGAAGATATCTGATGGATTCTGTCTGACACTCTATGTTTAATTTAAAAACATAATATTGCAAGCATACTAACTTACATTATGTACAGATTGGGCTCTGTCTGGTACGAGACACGACAAGACAAGAAGCTTATTTGAAAAAGTAGAAAAGGTAGTGTAGGGACAATGGACTTACTTTTATACTTCAAATATAACGCATGACTTTTCTTCAACCGAGCAATAATTTCCATGCCTTATATTGGACTGTGAGGGTCAACTTCAAACAGTCACTTTACAAATTAAATTTATTTGTCAGCTATAAAAAATTGGTTTTATTCGTACATTGACAAAGTACTTTAGAATGCTACGCGTATCAGTTTTCGGATTAATTAAATTACATACATGCTTACATATTGACAGATTTTGATAGAGAGGTAAGGATTCCTATAAAAATGGCACATATATGGAAATTTATCCAATATCTTTACTATAATAATGATAAATTTTTACCGTCAATGCATAAACATGAATTTAAATCCTCCATGAGAATGTCCAATTATTTAATATGCTTAGCCATCTCTGTACTTGTAGACTTCTCCATGTCCTCCACTCACCCGAAATTGTAGAATTCCTGCCCCACCTACAGATTGATTGTTACAGACAAATTTATTACATGCGGTGCAAAGTAATTACCACAATGCTGCGAAATTTACCAGTTTTCAGAGCGAATTTACGTGTTATGAAACTTTATCTATATAAATTGGCATACATTGTTTGCTTATGCATATGATTTCACATTTTTTTCTGTTATATAAGTGAGAATTGGTGTTATTTCCGCAACACTGACATTTCCAGGATCACCGATAGATTTTGTTAGAGGAGGATTCAAAGAATCGGTAATGGGATCCGGATGAATACAAAAATACGTTTAGTACTTCTGTGGAGATCCGAACTTTTCGTCAGTTGTCAAGTTCGTGAGTATCAGTACAAGAAATACCATTCATTTGTTAGTGGCTAAGGTCCGTAATTAAGGGTAGGTATGGAGCGAATTGAAATAGAAAAGACCTCAGTACGTGTCGCCTGCCTGAAAATTGAGATCCCTAAGTTGTGCAGCAAAACTGGACTACAATACGATATAAATATTACATACATGAAGTGTTACACGTAATCAGATTGCAGATATGTGTCATCTTTAAACATTGTGGAACTCAAGCAATCCAAGTTGGGATCGGGGCACGAAAAATTCTTGAATTACTCTGCCAGGCATCAATTAGTATAAAATTTTATCAGCCAGTGATTCCGTTTCTCAAAGTTTTCATATGCCAAGACTTTTTTTTGGTAACCCTTCGTCTTCAATAATAATATCTCACAAATAGTCAAATCAAAGATTCCACCACGTTATACGCAGAGACTAATTTATTTTTAACAATATGTATTTTATTTCAGTGCAGTGAAGGTTGATTGAATGTGTTTGTATTTGCATCGGGCATTTGCAGACGATGTACAAGATAAGTCTTTACCAACTTGTTACCATTGGCGAATTAAAAATGTATTTTGATTTTACTATTAATGGTCTCTGATTGTCGAAAAGTGCGTAGACTAGAACAATGGAATTACGCTACAGGGAGCACCGATTTGTATTTGAGGCATTTCGGGTTCACATACTTACTCACATAACCAACGTTATATAAAAAATACAAGCCCGTTTTTTCGGGGAATTCGAGGAAGTATGTGACACGTGATGATATTTGTAGCAATGAGCATAAC
>LJIJ01003105.1:0-21240 GCA_001718145.1 Orchesella cincta | reverse complement strand
CGTCTTGTGTTTTGTGGGCTGCGAATATGTCATTCATGAATATTATAAAAATTAGGCCACTTAGATTCCCTCCCTGTGGAAGGCCACGTAAAGTGTACTGCATTGAGGATGTAGATTCTTTGTTTGATACAAACTGTCTTCTTTCAGACATGTAAGCTTTAAACCACCTATGGTCGATATTGTATTCTTCAAGTTTATCGTAAGTTAGCTCTCTCGGTACAGTATCGAAAGCTTTCTCCATGTCCAACGTGAGCACTGCACATAAGTCACTTTTTAATATTTCTTGCACTTTGTATAGCATGTGTAGCTCAGCTAGTTCCGTATTATGGAATCTGCGAAATCCGAACTGTTCTGGGGCAATGATTTTCTGTGCATATATAAAACTGTTTATTTGGAAATATATGCATTTTTCTAGCATTTTTGCAAGTACTGGCAGGATGGAAATTGGGCGCAAGTCATTTAGTGAGTGTGCTTCCGTTTTCTTTCAGGATGGCAATGATTTTCGCTATTTTCATGTCTTTTGGTACGTAGTTTTGGTTGATTGTTCCATTGAATAATTGCAGGATTATATCAATAAAGTTTTCATTGCACATGAGGTTGTTGATCATGATGTTTGATATCCCAGATGCATCTTCAGATTGGCTTTGTTTGTTTCGCATGAGTTTCCAAGCAAATTTCAGTTCTGTGTGGTGAATTTCTCGCAGTTGAAATCTTTCTGTACATTTTGTTATGTTTTTGGGTTTAATTGAATAAATTGAATTGACCTTGAATAAAATTCCTATCATTGATGAATGAACCTTGAATTTCAAATAAGTTTGCGTTGGCGTATTTAGCTGTTTTCACTTTAGAAAGGTGACAGAGGCACTGTCAATGTTTTGAACTGTGTTTTCTACTAGCTCGATATATAACAACTCACAAGAGTTAAAGCACATGAGGTAACATGTGAATTCTTACATGGCAAAGGAATCGGCGATTGTAACATAAATCGTACTGAATTTTTGGAAATGGCTACGAATGTAACAAATAATGTTATGTTTCAGAGGGTAGTGTCCAGCAACGTGCTAATGTCAAATGTACTTTGAATCTATTTCTTATATTTGTAGATCTGGAGTAGATACACCCGTTTAGTGCGGTAAGATTAAAGTATCGTATTTCAATTACAAAATGTTACGCAATGTCTTTTTCTTGGAAGGAGAGTTAGTTGTTTTATCCACTGAAACCATTTGAAAAACAGGGAGGCAATTTGACAATTATGACGTAGGCAAAACGCTATTGTAACTGCGAGCTGTTTTACCTCACCCAATTTTGAACCTTGTAGTTGGAAGGTTTCCGATGACTTGCTTCTCTCTTTATTTTTTAGTACTAACAATACGACATTCTGCCTTTGGGTTAGATGAGAAGTTGATGATGCACACATAAGTGACTACACGCGGCCCAAAATGTGTTGAACATTTAAAGCTCTAGCAGCATACTAGTAGTAGTCTGTTTCATATTGCTTACTGACAACTTTGCTGCACATTGTTGTAAAAAGCAAGTTGTAGAAAGTAGAAGATCAAACAAATGAAAGCTGATGGATCGTGATGTTGTATCACATATCACGAAGGTAAACAAAAGTTTTTTGATCCTAGTAAAACAGCGTCCCTCCAGGGACTGGATTGCAAGTAGGTAATTGTATTATTGCATCAAAGTTTTTCTTGGAGGAGTTATATTTACTTGAAATAAAGTCAATGATGCTCATTGAATGATACGGTGTTCAGTAACCGTGCATTTATAGTCCTCGAAAATGAAAAGTAGAACAAGTGTTTTTGTTGACGTGTATAGCTAAAATTTTTACTATTTCAATAAAATAGTGTTAATGAGAAAGGTGTTGAATAGCAAAACTCTGGTGAATTATCAGACTTCAAGCTGAATTCATTTGCATTTAAGAGGTAGCACGCAGTTATGATTTTTGTTTTCACATTGCCCATGTTCGCAACAACGCTTCTCTTCGACGCTAAACGATAGAAGGTCAAGCTAGATTCGACACATCCTGCCTTGCCAGGTTCTCAGAATTTTCCAGCTAGCTCATAGGTAGATACATATCTTCCGTTTCCAGGTATTTTGCGAATGTCGATGGAGGTTATGGCGTGATGATGCATTCTGAATAGTTCATTATCTGCGTTCGATTGCAGTCTTGCATGTTTGTATGTTACATAGCCGTAGCTGTACACAATCTCCTGGGAGCTAAGCAAGATCATGGAAGTGTTGTGCAATTTATAAAACGCTTCAGTGCTGATCTACAATAGTAGCATGAAAGAGGCAGTTGAGGGACAGAGCCTACTCAACAATTCCAGGCGCGTCAGAGGATGTAAAATATCAACTGGCTCATTGAGTTGCATATCATGTTTCTGTTATTTAACAGCAGTAACAATGAAGTAGCAGTTCACACAGTCGCCTTTTATACAGAACCAGATTGGTTGTCTGGTTGGTAGAATGAGATTGAAATAATCTTGATTGAAAACTCATTCATTAAAAAATCTAATGCAACTTTGCTGGATGTGGTGATAATGTAGCTGCTGTTATTTAATTAATGGAAGATGCACACAATTGACAGGTGTCGCCGATTTCAACTGCCAGACAACCTGACATAAAAAATACAAAGAGAAATACTTGCTAGACTTGATTTTTGATTAATTCAGCATAACTATGTATGCTTTTTACTTGTATGCAAGGCAAAAAAGCATTTGCCTTGATTTGAATTGCTCTTTGTGTAATATTAGCAACTGTAATGTTTGGAAAGTACAAAATGAGAATTCCCTTCTACGCACTGGATTCGACTTACTGAAATTACTGAATTACATAAAGCATGACACTACTAGTCGCATAACTTTAGCTCCTTTGTTGCATGCAAAGTACAATGGCTTACCTTGTACCACCCATGTAGATAAATAATAGAAAATATTCAACATATTTCACTTCCATTCATATTCCCTTTACTGTCAGATTCATGATTGCCCCATTATGTGAGAATTCTTCTAATGTAAGCATGCCATTTTGTTGACGTGCAAATAATTATTTCGCAATGTTGTTGTTTATGAATTGTGTTCTATTTCTGTTTCAAAACTTAATTTCATATATGTTGTTTTTAACGTTTTCTGAAAATACGCAATCAGATTTGTAAATGCATTCTTACACCATGTAAAATTGTTGGTATTAGATAGCTAGTTTTGTAATGGATTCGACCAAACTACTAAATAAATGCTTTCACAACGATTTCGCAACATAACAAATAGCCTAACCACATATGGGTTATATAATCATAGTGGTAAATAATTATGTAATATGAAATAGAGATAAACTTGATGGTTTATTCGCCCTAACTCATTCATTAAAGATTCTATTCGGCTGCACTTAAAATCAGTAACTTTTCTTTGAGAAGCAATTCTGACCGATCAAAAATACATTTCAACCAAACAATTCATAAATATTGAAAATATTTTAATTAAATTAGAAATTTTATTTCATGTGAAAATATGAGAATAGGAAAGCTATAGTTGATAAAGTATTAGAGCTTGAAGGGAAGATGCATTGGTGAAAATGAAAATACATGGCATGCACTACCCCGTCAAAAACTTGTATCATGCCATAAATTTTCCCGTTAATTCAATTTCTTTGAACTCAGTATTCGTGGTAATGCCAAGATTAAAAATGTTCTTCTCTGAATTGCACCAGTATTCTTAAAAACATGTCTTGCTTTCAACTTTGACACATTAAATTATGATCGATATAACTCATACAACTACTCGTATTCTTCGAAAGCCCATTTGTAGCAAAGTGAGAATGACATAAAATTTCATCTCGAATCTTTGGAATCTACTATTTTCTAGGAATTAGAGGCAAGGAGTACTTCTGCTGAACTCAACTCAAGGACCAAATTTGTCAACAATAGAAGGTTTTTATCACATCACAATGAATGAGCATAAGCCGGAAGATGGTAAAACATAATACCCTCCTCAGTAAATCAACAATGAGAATCATTATTATTGGAGTTTAGCCGACCTGAAACCCTATATAAGTATCAGCCGATGGCAATAATTAAGGATAATGTTGTCATCATGTTATAATGACAAGCTTTCACTTAAGACGTGTACATTATCTAAAGAAAGTAAGCTTTGTAGTATGCTTAAAGTCAAATAAATAGCCCATGGCCTTGATTTTGGGTTGCGTTTGTGTATCAAAGTAAAAAAGAGCTGTAATTCTACACATCAAATAAGATATGACTCTTTTGTGAGCAATTTGCGACTCATAATATTATGTCATATCATAATCTTTGAGACATAATAGTTGAGTGGCAATTAAAATTATCCCTTCAATAAAAATTATATGACAGAATTCCTCTGACAAACAAATTCAAAGCTCTTTAGAAAGTAGTTTTTTTGTAAAGCGTGGCATGGAGAAAGCTGCATGCATGCACGTACACAAAGGGTCTTCCCTTTCCTTTTATTACACAATAAAGCACTGGAATTAAGATACCCGTCATGAGAAAAATATGACATGCACCTTGAAACCAGGATTCTTTTCTACAAAATATTGCACACTCGTTTGATGTAAGAACTATGTTACAAGAGATAATTTTTTATGAACATTTATTGCACAAAAATCAATAATAAAATCTAGAATTGGGTAAGAAAAAATCGGCTTTCTATGGAACCATGAAAGAAAAAATGGATACTTTAGTTGAGCTTTTTATTCTCACTATCTAAGATTGGAAGAATGTAAAAGTGGCGCAATAAATGAAAGTCAAGAAAACGTCCTTGCTCTTGGTCCTAAGTGGCCATTGTCAATGTCACACCACACCACACATTCATCCATAATAAATAGTACTAACTCTGTAGATGACTTGTGAGTTTTGGTCATCACTGCGATTTCTCGTATTTTCAGCATCTGTGATCAAAAAGTAGTCGGTCTGGAACTTCAAAGGGCATACAGCATACATGCATGGCGAAAATAATGGCCGTCTTGACCGGAAATAAGGACGTAGAAAGTTTTTCCCACGGGAGTACATGAAGCATAGTATATAACTGCAATGAATTATTGTATCCAGCCCACTGAAGCCAATCATAATGAAATATTTTTCCAGTTCACGTCTCCCTTTGAATAGACTTCCTCGTTCTCGTTTGATGCACTGTTTTCCTTCCCCTTCTCCAAAACGGTTCGTGGTTTTTTAGCTTTTTCTTGGAAATGGGAGAAAAGTAGGCTTGAAGGAGTTCTTGCTGGTGAAGCATAAGCTTTAAATGGCCATTTCAGCCCGTCATATTAATAATAGCACACCTAAGCCGATTACGGAGAACTTGCATATGCAGAGAACATGGAGTTTCTTATACTATTACATCCTTCAAAGAACTTTTCGCAATTTTAGAAAAGCTGAACTGGTGCGTTTTGGAAACGAGGAATTGAAAATGGTCTTTTGAGAATAGGTTCTATTAAAAATTAAAAGCAACTGAGTATCGACATGCAGCAGTGTTATGATATACTTCTCGAGTGATGCAGCAATAAAGTTATTCAGTTCATTACACCTAATTGATTCAAAACGTTTTAAGGCTTTTTGCTTTCATGAGCTTGGTTTACAACATGAATAAAATTCTATTAATAATGACTTTTTTTAAAAATTAATAAAACAGAATGTAAATGCATCAGCAGAAGGTCAAAAAACATTAGAAAAAACATGGAAAGGATGATGATACTGTTCGATCGAAGACATTAATGGCTTCAAGCTGTTGATTGGCGTTGGCTTATGCTTCTTACTTAAAAGAAATTATGTTTTTGACTGATTGACAGGCTTTTTCTTCCCAACATATTTACTAAAAACCTTTCTATAAACTTAGGGATGTTGTTGACAAAATTTTTCTCTTTCACCCATCTTTCTAGTCAGAGATCTGACGTAAATTACTACTTCCCCACAAAACTTTACTTGTCAGAGTAATTATATAATGTATGAGATGTGTAGGAGACGTCAAAATCAACGAAGCTGATGACATTTCTGAACTAAAATGTCACCGTTCCTGTCTCATACGGCTTTCTTTCTGCCCATCATGATAACTTGCGTCAAAGCAGTCAAGGGCCGATTACATCTGCAATTAGATTACACTTCAAATGCAACCAAAAATAGTTCACAAGGCTCACTATTCCCTAATAGAATCAATCAACCACGTCCAAAAAAATATTTTCAGATTTTCAGTTCTACAAGCTGGAAAACTCAAATAAACACTCTTGCAATAACGCAAAGTGCTTTGTTTTGTTTTCATATTTAATGTGCCAGTTATAGGTAGACTAAACATTTTGTAGATACTATAAATTTTATATTATAAAACGTCTGGCTATTGTAATGTTCCGGTTGCAACTACAGAAATAAATTTTGTTAATTTACGCCAATTCTTCGAAGCACTTTACTAAAGCCTAAAGACTCCATAATTAACGAGACAGATACAAAGCTGGCTTTGATATATTTTTCATGTGCTAGTATCTCATTTGTACAATGAGCGCAGTGTGCAATTACCTGAATTATTTTCGTTTTCTTTTGGACGTAATCTGTTTACTTGTTTAATGCGCATATTTTTGCAGCGCAAGCATCTAACACTTGCTTTGATGTTGTGTTAGCGTAAAGCTTAATCCAGTTGGTTTTCTGGCACCGCCATAATCCTCCAGGATTGACTTCATTCTTCCACTTATGAAATCCCCAGTTAACTGCAATCATTGAGCCAGAATGAGCGAAACAAACAAAACAGACAGATTCCAAAAATATCAAGACTATGTGGTTACCAATAAAGGAGTCACACAAATACATTTTTATTGGGTTTCTAACTTAGTTTTGAAGAATAAAATGGGAGCGAATATGCTCACTGTGTATTATTATCATATACAATCCATATGACATAGGCATTACATTGCATTATAGATAAAATTGCCAGAAAAATCAACAGAAAGGAAATTGGAGTTTTTATACTGGATGTTCAGTTTTCTGGTCGAGATGCTTTGTTCCTTTTCCACTACTTGCTGCTGCTGCTGCTGACAATAGCAGTTTTTTTACGGAAGCCAGAAATTCCCTCAAGACAATCTGACAATGAGAAGGCGATGAGAACATAAGCAAAGCAGGGTGGTAGATGGAACAAAAGTGCTCTACATACTATTATATTCCAATTTCCAATGCCAATACTTAAATGTACGTGTATAGATATTCCCATCAAATTCTTTTTTCTTTTGCTGCCATCCCTACTTTTATTTCCACATTCTTTTCCTTTTTACTCATCCATGTGGAATATTGAATCGAGGCCATGTGCGATTACAAAAGCTTGTTCAATATAATATAAGATTGGTGCACATTATGATACTCATCCATTCCAACTCCAAAGTTGAGGGAAGAAGATGTCTCTAATATAACCAATATGCATAACACAACATAATGCTGCTGCTTCCATTGTTTTGGCAAAAGTCTGCGTGAGCGAGCGGCGAATAAAAACAAAAACTTGTTGGTGTTGATGGGGATGTGATGACAGACGAGAAGTGAAATGGGAGTAAACTCATGTTAATATATGTACATATTATATATTTATCCATTCTGGGGCTCTACATCAGATGAAACGAACAAACTAGAAAAATTGTATATTCATATACACTTCTTCTAAGGCAAACGGTTGTTCCTGTCGCTCCTTTGGGTAGAGGGATGTCAAAAAACTGAAACCTTCACCGAGGATAACTAAAAGCTTTATCAAGTAAACCTTCTTGAGTTCCAACTTCAACCAACCGTACAATTTCATTTTGAAACGAAACGCCATGTGGTGGCGGAGGACCTTGTAAAATTTCGCCGTGAAACAAGGTTGCAAAAACGCTTGTTGTCTCCAGTGTCCTATATTCAGAATTCTAAGAAAGTTCCAGGTTTTTCTTGAAAATTTCTTTCAAGTCCTAAAAATAATGAAATAAAAGGGAATTCTGGAGTTGTGATTAAGTAAGGATTAGACATTCTGGCAGCTTTAATTTGAGCAAAGGTCCCAAAATTGAAAGCAAACAATCGACCCAAAGGCTAATTTACATAATCCGTCATTAGGTTACGTTGTTGAATGTAAAACCTGAAAAAATTGTATCAGAATGAAACTCCTGGTCTAATTTAGCACAACAATTCTCCAACCTTGCATACATTATAGCATGTAGAGTTGCTGAAACTGTGAAACCACTTTGTGAAAATGTTTTCAGTGCAATGTGAGCAGGAGGAGGACCAATACATACAACCACCACAGCCACCGACCGAAGCGCAAGTTTGTGTCATAGTGCTTTTGCTTTTGCCCCAGCCTGATGCAGTGCTGTGTGCCAGAGAGTCATATCCCGAATTTCGATGAGCTCTGAGACCATTCAGCCTGGTGCTCTCATCGGAGTTATTTCTACACAAAGACAGAGATCTTTCTAGTTCTCACAAAAACAAAGCCATTGCTGATTCTGAAGTTATCGCAGTATAACGCACAAAAAAAGTGCAAAAAAGAAAACCAACCACCCTCGTTTCTTTGTCTTTTTTTCCTCATCTTCTGTGTTATCTTAACTTTATTGCAGACATGCAAGCAAATGCAACTGCTCTTTATATGTAGGTTTTTTGCAACTATCTCTGAGAACGATCGCTTAATTTTTAGTTGTCATTGTATGAATGGTGCACTGGGGACATTGTGAGAAACTAAAATAGATACTATATCGAGTGGTTTTTTTCATGTGTGGGTTGGCGTTTGCATGATTCCTTTTGGAAATCATAATTCCTGACCTCGGAAACAAATAAGCTTCCATCTCTAGTTGTAAGAAGTGGAACGTTGTGGCGGTGTATGAATAAACGCTCTTCCGGAGGAATAACTTCGTTAGGTTACGGTGAAATCATAAAGGAAAACTTTCTTTGCTCTGACTTTTTACTGTCACAGCCACTTTTACCACTGGGTTCAATGTTTGCAACCTGTTTTATGGTGCGTCAAGTTTCTTGTATGGTTTTTGTGCAAAATATTTGCTTTGGGGCATTGTGAAACAATAGTGAAACTCGCAAGATTTGCATAACAGTAACATCTACATCTTCAACGACAAATTTACCTCTACAACCTACTGCAAGTGAAATAAATATCTTGCAAACTCTGTTAGTACCGTTAAAGACGTACTAACATTAAATTTCCACAATTTTTAACTTGCGTGGATAAGTTAAGTTAAACTGAAACATTGAAATATTTATAAAAGTGTAGTTTAAGAAAATAGTATTGGAACTGTTAAAACTCTTCAGTCAGTGATTTTCGCAAACAGAGTCTGGTTACATTCCATTAATTCCTAAGCACATTGATATTTGGAACTAATTGACTGTAAGATTCTTTGGCGTATTCACCACTGCTACAAAATACACAACTTCCTTGCAAATTCACAATATCTGGAATTTGCAAAGTTTTTTTTGGAGTGCAATCACCAAAAGATTTCGCATCCGCCCCATCTAACTAGGTCATATAAGGTAAGTTTGCATCCCTTTTTTCGAAATTACAGCTTTTTCTTTAGAAAATCTCAGAAAATGACTCTCCACATAAAAAAGAATTAGGAAGAAAACGAGAAAACATCATAGTCCTTCCGACCTCGTTGTACTTGGTATGGAAAGCATCAATTCTTATTCGCTCACTGACGTTCCCAAGCCTTAGTAGCACAAGTGAGCAAAATCATTGTCGTTTGTCATTCGACTCCTCATCCGTCTTCATGAAAAATGATGCGAGTCATTTAGCAAGTCTATTACAAGATGTCAATATGCGTATGTTTCGGTGCGTAACTTCTCTCCGAGTATCATCCATTATGCTTTGCGTTTTCCTTCTGAAGGTCCTCAGAGGATCGTCTAGAGGCGAAATGTCATAAATATGCGTGAGCTTTTTTTGGGTATGATAATATAATAGGTTACGCTCATATCGATTCAGCATAAATTAATGAAAGGTGCGAAGACATTGGTCGGTGGACCACATGATATTTCCACGTTCTTGCAATTTCCTTCGTCTGGTTAACATTCTAACTCACTTTTTACGTCCCACGGATGATTAGCTCAGTGTTTCTTACGCACTTAAAAATACACATAACTACGCCACATTTTGCGTGCGTGTAAAACGCGTCCTTCGTTAAAAACTTAAGCTGAGCAGAAGGGCAACTTTATAATCGAATTTATGAAAGTATGAAAGGAAATTACATAACCTTCGAGATTTCTTGGAAGATTTGGGAATAAAGCATATAAAATTACTCTGCAAATTTTCAAAACCATTATGTTGTTCTTTCCCCAAATGGCCTTCCAACTTTTCGCAAATAGGCCCTTAAAGCTCCACACCCCTTTTAGTCCAGAGGTAGTTTAAAGAGAAATGTCACCCACGTCATCAGCCCATCTTCGAGTAATTTGATAACTTGAATAATAGATCCTATTCCTGTACACGTGACAGTAATAACAGCTAGCTAATGTGGTGGTGGTAAAACGAATGTTTCTAGAAAATGTTCCATATACCCCAATACTATAATGCATCATGCAAGAAAAAGTTTGTATATCCACGTGCCTCAAGCTTTGACTTGGCATGGGATTTTATGTGCGATTCTACTGGCATAAATTTTTAGGACAGCCCATGCACCAAAAGTGAGTAGGTTTGAGACAAGAGCAAGAGCTAGTTTTCTTTGGATTGGTGTTGCTATCTAAGAAAACATTAAATTTAAGAAGTATCAGCGAACACCCAACCAACACCGCAGTGAAATTCAATCCTCCAACAAACAGTTTTGGCCTGATGATCAGTCATTAGTGTTGGTTTATTTTTTTCTGTCTGTCCTTCCTTCCTTCCTTTGTCTTCCACTTTCTCGTAGTTTCTTCACTTTTACAGCTTCTAAAACAAAGCTGTGAAGATGTGAGCTCAAAAGAAAAGTTCTCTTAATTAAGTCCAGCCTTCCATCCAAGGCAAACATTCTGGAATTGTAGACAATACTACAATTAGAATCAGTGTGTTGTGCTCTCACTCATCATCAGTAAGTGCAATAAACTACGGGATAGAATAAATGGTACATGGAATGGTGGCTGAAGCTAGAATCTAGACGCATCGCAACACTGCCTCTAATTGAAACTGGAAATCTGGTAGGTTTCTGGCCAGCAACAGCAGCAGGAGGGAATTAGAGGGTTCTTTTGCTATCCTTAACTTCCCAAATTACGATGTACATGATACATAATAGCAGGTTTATATAGGGAACTGGATTCATGTGGACATAAAAATTGCCTTCATTAGCACTGTCATATAATACAAATGAAGGTCTGTTGGAAGCTTAAAATGGATCACGCAGATTCAAAGTAAAACGACCTATATTTATACCTAAAGTATAGGCATACAACTAGACATGTCAGACACTTTAATCTCCACACTTCTTGGAGCCATATAGATAGCGTGGCAATCATTAATTAAGAATTGCAGTTCATTCATTTCATGTGGGTTTCTATGATGCAGATAATGGATTGTCGAATGACCTGCAATTTTAGCTATCACTTTCATCCTACACAAGAGAGAAGCATGCAAAAACCTAAGCTTCCCAAAAGCAATATATTATTGCAGTGTAGTGTACACATTCCAAACTCTACGTTTTATAAAGGTTAACTCACAAAGGATCTGAAGATTTCATTAGCTTCTTTTATTTTGATCATAGAAAATATGGGACAGGATCCATTAAATCTTGGCTGAACTACCATTTCCCGTATCCACTTAATCCTATAGGCTTTCTTTTTGCGGAGTGACAAATATCTTGCTACGCTTTTATAACTATCACAACTTAACAAAACTACAACATGCGTTTGTCTGCGTTCTTCGAATTTTACAGTTGGTTCTTCTGGTATGTCGAGGAGGTTGTTGGAACATGAAATTCAATTGAATTCATTTCATCGGGAGGGAAGATTACGACGACTATTAAGAGTGTACTTGATGGTATGGCGCTGTGATTCTTGTTGTAGCACATTATTATCATCATCCAGAGAGCGTCGTTTCTCAATGAGGGTTTTTGTGAATGATTTCTGGTCTCATGCCAGAGACTCATGCAGAGGGAGAGAGCAACGGAACTGTGATGGTGACGATGAAGTAAAATAATGTTTTTCTTCTTACACTAAATCTTACCTGAATCTCTAAATCACTTTATGAGTTTGGGGACCCACTCAATTCCTAGAGGAAGTTGCTAAGTTAAATTCTGCTTTACACATTGCTTCTGAACCAGAATAATGTTCCAATCATAAACTGGTAGGCAACCTCACAACGCCGAGTTTGAAGGATTTCTTAAACTCTTGAAATACTCAAAAGTTTTTACCTTCAGTTTAAAATAGTGTGTTATATAAGACCTGTCGAACCGAAAGTAATTTGAGAAATTCATTTACATAAAAATCTGATAAGTATCTGACGTACCGAAAAGAAAAAAGTCACTTGACAAAATTGATTTCTTGATGAATGAATTAAGAACACTGGAAAATTTTATAAGGGCGAACCGTATCCATTGAGAAACATACGAGTTTTAGTATAGTTTATTATACTATAGGCTTCATTTCTCATTTCTTTTTTTTGTCAACAAAAATAAACGAAGGAGAAAGATAACGGGAAGAAAGGCCACTTGCAAAAAAAATTAAAGTGAAGACAGTTGAAAAACAAGAGCAACTTATTTAACGAAAAAGGAAGCAGCGTACTTTGAACTCGTGCCTACGTCCCACCCATTGATAATGAGATTCTTGAGAGATAAGGCTGTAAAATGGTTCAAGAGCTCTTTTTAATAGGAATGGGTATATACATCACATTTGTCAAGTGTGATAAATGTTCCTCAAATGGGATAGACTACCCGTTGGACGTAGTCCCATTAGAACAAACAACACAAAGCAATCCCAAAACAATTCGTTAATATACTCACATTCACTCCTTGGAGTGTTTATAACATCAAAATAAATTAACTTTCCTGTATGTATTTTTCTATACTTTCTCTCTCTCGCCAAAAAGGCTGCTCTTTTAAATGCCATTTACAGTTCACGTGCATTTTGTTTCGTGTTTGTGAAATAGACAATGGGGGTTTACTTAAAAGTAGTGTAAAAGCACGTGATGCATTAAAACGAGAAGCGACTTGATTACTAAAAATGAAGTTTACTAGCTTACGCCAACGAGAAGAGTTTTTTGTGATGTAAATCAAGGAGTAAGAAATCATCTAGACTATTTGGCTTCTTCATGCATACTTTACGAAGGAGCACAGAGCACAAGCCTGCAGTTGTTAAACTTTGGAGGAACATGATATGGTAGGATGGTGACTTGGTGAGTGCAAGACGCAGAACTAAAGTCTTTACAATCCTTTTAAAAAAAGAGTTTTGATTTGATTCCTTTCGTTTTTGGTCGCATGCATATATACCTTGATAGCTGATGCCCGTCGTTTCGTTCTCCAAATGGGGTACATATACAGCTGCAAAATGCATCAATCTCAGCCTAATTTGCACACAAATCACACTCGGTTCATTTTTATAGTGAAAGAAATAGTATGAAAGTGTCACTTCTAATCATGTCTGCAGCACACTACGTGTCTCATCCCATCCGATTACATTACGTTTCACCGAAGGTTGAGCTAATCCCCACCACTACTTTTTCCGTTGAGAAACCCGAAAATCCTAATTCTCTAATCATTATGCGAGGTAGTGATATGGTTATGTTGTGGTACTTATGGGGAAGCATTGTGGAACTTTATTTTCCGCGTTGTGGTTTTAAGCTCACATTTTCAGGGTATATAGATGTACTACATGTTTCACGAATTGGAACAGTCATTCAA
Source organism: Orchesella cincta (assembly GCA_001718145.1). NCBI lineage: Eukaryota > Metazoa > Arthropoda > Collembola > Entomobryomorpha > Orchesellidae > Orchesella > Orchesella cincta. The sequence continues at coordinate 7,422 of LJIJ01003105.1, read as the reverse complement.
TTTTTACTTAAAGTTTTATATTGCATATTTTATATGACTAACAAATCTGCATGGAGTAGAAATATACGAAGCAAAAAGTAAAAATAATATCGCATTTCTTCTTCTTTAGTTTGAAAATGAGAGTGACGATACGAATATACGAGATGCAGTCTCGTTTGAAGAATGCAATAATATTTGTCTCAACATATAAAAATATTGCATGCATGAATGTGTACATATATATGCGTAAGTAGCACGATTCATTGAAATGCATCCAATAAATTTGTCATCATTACACACAACAAAAACCAGAGCCAGAATGGGCTCAAGAGGTTTATTATTCCTTTACGGACACCATGATGGCGATGACACAAACATCTTCCTTCACTGATTTTTTTCTTCTGCAAATGAAAAGAGTTGTTGAGGCTTTTATATGTGGGGTGTGATTGTGTAACAGTATCAAACATTTGAGTACTGTACATGTGTACATTGTAAACATCCATCAGTTTCCTCTCTCGTTAAAATGGCACGCTAGCTGTGGACACTGAAACTAGTCCTTTCCTGTCATGTATGGCATAATACAGTGGCACCAGAACAACACTAAAACTCGTTAATGATGAAGACGACAGTGTAAACATTGAGAGTGAAGTGGCTCTGTTTATATCTAATGCATGGTATTTGTGCTTACTTTTACTTTCGGTTTTGAATGAACTCCACGCCACCACATTCACGTCGTAAGGAATCATGGTTTATTAAGGACATTTTCTATTGAGAGAATGCAATTTTCTGAAAAACGAAGAGGAATGTGTGCATGCATATGAAATGAATGTGAGAAGCCATTTTGTGGTTGTCATTTTTTATTTCCACTTTTCTTTCGGGTTGGTCCGAGCTCTGGCAATTGTATAGACACACATTTATTTTATGAAAAAAAAAACAGAATAAAAATATGCGTTGAGGAGATGATGCGACATTTGCTGAAAGTGAAAGTACTTTCCGAGTTTATGAAAGGAAGATTTTTCTTTCCTTAATTTCCCCAGTCAATAAGAAATAAGGATGTAGGTACATGTCTTCAAGCTTTCATTAAATATTGAGAAAAAACTGGGAGGCTGACATATTTTCCTTTCGTAGACGCACGTACCTTGTTAAGCCCTTCTTACTGTGCTTCACTGAAGTTTTCACTTTCCTTCGGTTGAGAGGTATTATATAAATGTTGACCTTTTCCGTGGACGGGTTTGCAATTTTATATACACAACATAGAGCTTTTTACTTGAGCTTGAGCTGACATGAGCAAATACTTTGAAATATTTGTGATCCTTATAAGTACGTGTATGCATGTTGCTAGTAACTTGACTCGACAGCTTTACTTATTGAGTATCCATTTTTGCAGTGACTCAAAACTATGAAAAATAATTACTTTGAAAATATGAAAATAAGCTTTCTAGACTACAAATTGGCTTCTTTTCCCACAATTTTTACATTCCTCGAGGAAGTAACATAATCGCCTTGCCCGAAAACGGTTTTAGACTTCAGGGAAATTTATATCATCAAATAGCATCATCATCATTTCTCAGGATTCCGATTCAACATTGATTTGACTGATAGATTGCATCATATAATCCAGCCTGAAACTCAAACCACTAGCGGAATTTGATTCTTTTCATCCTCATAGCTGTAAGCTAAACCCGTGTGATACAAGATATTGAGCCAACAAGGATATGCAGGTTGAGACTCTTTGGGACAATCTGAGGAAACTAGTGTTTTGAGCGTTTTGTGCATTGTTGAAAGTAAATATAGAATTTTATAGCGTTTTTTTTTTCGGAAAAAAACTGGCGGGCATATAATAGATTTGGATTACAGTAGCATTTATAGCAGCCTCAGTTTAGCAACTAAGTATAAATATTTGCAAATGTACACTTAATGTTTTACAAGTATGATAGGTCAGTGAGCCCGTTAGAATGAAGCGTATTTAATATCCGACGCATGCATATTTCTGAACTGGTCGTTTACAGAAGAAAATATCCATTCTTTCATAGTTCTTGGAACGACAACGAGTCTTGAACTATAAAGAGTCTTGTGATTGTGATTAAAACAATTTCCATTATTAAAATGTCTAAAATTAATCATTTTTCCAAGAACATAATCCCATTATATTTGGAATGAGTCTCTGAGGGATAAGAAGCTAAAAGCTTACTCTCGTAGTACGTAGGCGTTGTTGTATAATGCCCTAACCGAAATTAAAATCCATTGCTTTCTCCTATCTTTGGGTTTTGATTAGTAGTGGTTTGTGGCTAGCCATTATTTTCCTGTCCTATGTATATGAGCTTCAAACTATAATGATATATACGAAATAGCATGACCTCTCTTTTAGGGGTAACGGTGAAGTAGGCACAACAAACCATTTGGGTACTGTATAATTCTCTACGATAATTTATATTGGTAGCAGAGTCAAAAGCACCACAAATTACAACGCAGCTCGTCCGTCATTATTCAACAATCTGCCACTTTCCCTTAAATAGTAGCTCATCCAACAACAATTAATCTTTCTCTTCCAGTTCGACTTTGCGGAAATGATTCTCCTTCTTAATTTGATGCTCCTTTTGTGCGTCAGATATATACATACATATGTTGATAGTAAAACCTGTGGAAATACATATATATTCCTTGAAGGTTGACTAAAACAAAACAGAAACGGTGAACGAGTTCATTGACAAAGACACCGCACAACTATCGCATAACTTTCTCACAACATTCAATTCAATTTTGTTCATGTTTTCACGGTTCTGCATTTCCGTCTTTGGATTCTTGAAGAAGTTCCCACATCATATGATAAAAACAATCCAAGCATATGGTCTTGCATTGCATCAAGGGGGTGCAGTGAACCTGACTTATCTCATTTTCCTCTTCAGCTCTGCTCATGTATGTGTTAACTCCACTCCGCGCGGAGATGGTTTACTTTCACGCAATGGTTCTTGGGTGTGGTGGTGGAAGAAAGAGAATTTAGTGTCGTCTCAACTTACTCTGAGTGAAAGAGACAAAAAGACTGACGCTGTGCCACTATTTGGCAGACACAATTTCTCATCTCCATGATAAATGGATTTTTCGAGCTGATGAAAGACTAGTGGTGTGGTGGCTTTACTTTAGAGAGAGATCTGATGGGATGATATAATGTGGGGCATACCAAACATCAAAACTAACTCACCTAGTTTTCGCCGACTTTCACTCTATTACTCTGCTCACTTTTTTTGCAAACTTCTCACAGCAAATTTTAACTTGTCCTAGGTTATGTAAGTAGTTGCAGCTGATCTCCACCCAAAAGTCTTGTTCACTTTGGACATTAGATTGTAGCACCCGTCAGGATGCTGGTGGTGGTGATGATCATAAGTTGAGATGAGACTGATATGACTTGTCAAGGGATTGCATTGTGTGAATCAACAGTTATGCTTGTTTCGTTACGTAACATTTTAGTAAATTGCAGAGGAGGGAATTGAGCTTTTGCTGATGAAGCGCGAGTACAACAACTGGCGATAAAATGCACAATGTATGAAATGAGAATGTGGCACCAGCAGTCAACACTGATATGTTGGGATAATGGTTTTGCATGACATGGAAAAAGTGCGTTGTGGACTCAATTTTGGAGCACACACCACACCACCATAGCAAATCGGCCAACGGACTCAAAAAAGAGGAACAATAAGCAGTCTACTTAAGACTTACGGCCGGCAGTTGTAGGCATATCTGTTCCCCTTGCAAAGTTCTCATACAGATCGGCTTAAACAGGTTCATAAGTAAAATTCATTTAGACATTTCTATCCAAGCAGAGCACAGTGTCTGTTTGTAGCTTGCCATACATACATTATAAAATGCTTCGTTTGAGAAGTGGAATTGAGTGCTTCGCCAGAATCCCTATGGGGCTTTCATTGTTCATCTTATTCGCTGTGCTTTCCCAATGAAATTTGTGTTGTGAATGTGAAGCAAGCTAAAGAGTTGTTGGGTGTGGAATGGAAGTACAGCCCGCTCTCTGGACACAAAAGATGTGCTTTTTTTTTAAATGTAAGCAAGTTGGACGCAATCATTTCTTATGTTTTTGCATACAAACAACCTTCTTTTCCTTTGCTCAATTTCATTTTCCTTTGAGCTTCACCAGTTTTTTCAAAGCAGTTTGCAGTGAATGAAGCGCAGTTGTGAACAACAACACTTTTGTTATTAACACGAAGCTGGTGTGTTGTCGACAGCCAAGCTGGTACTTGATATATTCAGTTGTTTTTGTTGTTTTCTTGGAAGTACTTTGTATTTTTCTTGTATTAGATAAGCTGAGTCCATTACCATTTAGTGTATAACCTGTAAACACGGTCCGTTTGATTACGGGGGTATAGAAGAACAGTAATGGGAGTTAGATGCTATAAAACACGCTTTACTACTTCCGGCCCTTTTTTGTAGGATCTTGAATTTGAAGGCAAACTGTTTGCTTACATTCTTTGATCTGTATTTCGGATTTGATTTTGTTTTAACTGACGATATTAAAGCGAATGTTTATATATATGGGATGCGATATGATACAAAGGAAGTACCTAAGGATGAAAAATATTATGGTGAAGATTTAAGAAAGCATTAAATTAATGAACCGAGCTTTTATCGCAAGTGCAGATCATGATGATGTTGATCGTGATGTTAAGAAACGATAGATCACGCAAGCATGTACTTCAGAATTATATTTTTTCGAATAGCCTGCTGTGTCATATCCTTTGCACCTACAACTTTATTGGAACTGATGTGAATAAAGTAGGTTGGAGAACGGAATGGAGCAATAGATGTGTATGTGTGCTTTTCTGAGAAAAAGCAGATTTGTGCAAATTTTTCAAAAGAAATTAATGTAAGGATGTGATATGGGGGAATTCACCGCGGGCAACGTTTATTCCCATTATCACCCCATTATCCTCATTATGTCCGTTAAGGTACGGGGATAACGAATCGTCGTTAGCAGCTACAGAATTTTACTATGGCAAAGGCTGGAGAAGAAGTTAACGAGGATAAAGTACCTAAAAGCGATCCATTATCCCCGTTTCGTTAAAAAACATAAGGTCAAACGAAATATTCAAAATTTGACCGTTCACAAACTAAGTTTCGTTATCCCCATTACGCTAAACGGTGCTAAGTGAAAAACGAAAACGAGATCCCCCCGTAAGATTCCTGTCATGTCAGTTTAAACATATACATGTAGGACTAGTGATGATTGCGGATGAAAAGTGTAGGGTAAGAAGCAACCTACTCAGTACAGTTTCATTCCAGCTGTCCGACGCTCTTAACGCGTTCTCTTAATTGTAGCGTAGTAAGTTGTCTTGTAGAAATTATGGCTTTGTATTATTTACATCGTCACCCGTGATTTCGAACCTGATCCACATGAAAATCGCATCTCATACGAATAGTGGGGAATTTGCGGGAGGCAACTTTATTCCCATTATCATCATACCGCCATTATGCCCCGTTAAGGTAACGAATCGTCGTTAGCAGCTACAGAATTTTACTATGGCAAAGGCCGGAGAAGAAGTTAACGAGGATAAAGTACTCCAAAACGATCCATTATCAAAGGTCAAACGAAAATTAAAAAATTTGACCGTTCACAAATTAAGTTTCGTTAATCCCATATACCTAACGGTGGCTAAGTGACAAAACGAAAGAGATCACCCAAGTGAATGTCCCCCATTGGTCACAATGAACATATTGTGTGTATTATTTGTTGTGGTAACTGACAAAAATAGATGTCGTTTGCCGTCACTTTTCATTTTTGTTTTGGTAAGCGGAATTTAGAGGTGGCCAATGTTGGAGAAAAACTGATGACTAAGGCGACCAAAAAAAGCATCAAACAGCATCTTGTGACGCACTTAGACTAGCTGTTAGCATATGTGGTCGCGGATATTTGAAAATCTCCGCATTACTTGCACGACCTTGTCAAATATATAAGTTTTTAATTTTGTTGAAAAAAAAGCATAAATAAAGCATCTTAAAAGCACCTGAAACGAAAGAGCAATCCAAAGAGCATCTTGGGGTTCAACAAACCATCCGGCGAGTAAAAATGGAGCAGAAATATTCTCAAAATAATAGAGAACAGATCAGGCAAGTTTGAATAGCAAACCAAATTTAGAGTTGGTTATCTGCTATCGTATAGTTGCATTGTTTCGTGATCTCATTTTCTGCTTGAATTGTAGCAGAAAATAAATTGGTTGACTGTAAATGAGTTTTTCTCACAAACAATGAATATGATTTTCTGACAAGCATCCGAAGTTGCATGAACTTGTCTTTGCAGCCTTGGCAGTATGCGCTTTGAAGCGTAAATTAAGGTAGAAAAGCTGTTGTGGTATTTCAAAATTTTTCTCAATAGTTTTTAAATTCGTACAAAATTGTCCATTTTTTTTGGATTTTGAAAGAGCATCTTAAAGCACCAAAAAAAAATAAAGACGCATTCAAACGGGGGGAAAGAGCATCCTCGCGTTGCTTTACCTGATGACCCTGCCAAACCGCCACTTGTCGCTTGCTTGCAACACAAATGTTGAGCGCTGCTTGCTTGCACACATGGCGCTTGGGCAAGTCTTCGCAAAAAAAATTAAGACATTTGTTAAAGCTGAACTTCGTATTAAACAGCCAATATTGTGTTCAACAATCGGATTTTGACGATTTTCAAAGACTCAAAGCTGGTGAATCAAACATTATTCTTCTTTAACATATAAATTGGCGTTTTATAAGTTTGTGATGACTCTACAGTGGGGATTGTAAAATAGCAATTTTTATGGAAATTACAGATAAAAATATACCGTGGGTAATCGTCGCAAGCGCCATTGAACTCACTTGTGTAAGCGCGCAGTATAATATAGAATTAAAATTTTGAACAGAGGAAAGTTTGAGGATGGGTGTCTCTGATAATGACGTTAGTTCGCTTCCGGCTAACTCTGTATAGTTGCACTTATACGTATTTAAACTGTTTTAAAAGCTAATTATTACACATTTCTGTTTACTTCGTGCTTAAATCCTTTCAGTTTGGTTAATGAAATTAAGATTGATTCAAAGTTTACGAAAACCTGCTGGGATGGAAGTCAGATGAAATTGATATTATATTTCAATACATCATTCATGAAAATTCGCTTATTGAGACCATTGTTAGTGAATGATGTGCATTTATACATATACACATCAAATTCACTCTGCACTACATAAAAGAATGAGACAGACAATTGTATATAATATTCGCATCATGTTGGTAAATACACGCCAACAAAAAAAGTGCTCGTTTTGGAATATTGGTTGTTAAGGCCATACATTAATAAGTCTTCACAGTAACTCCAGCCAACCTGTATACGTCTTTTAAAATACATTACCCAATTCCCAGAAAAACGATCGGTCACCAGTTCCCATGTACCGGTCCCAAAGTGGGAGTAGTGAAAATGCAATTGC
>LJIJ01003104.1:0-21241 GCA_001718145.1 Orchesella cincta | reverse complement strand
CAGGCATTCAGTCGTGAGTTCTCAATTGCTTAAAATGAATTAATTCCGTTTGTCTCTAATATCGTGATGACTTAAAGTTAGTTACTAATTCGGAATTTTGTTTTACGCTGAAAGTAACCCGGAAGCTTTGGATGACTCAATCGAGTATACAAGCTGATGAAGGAGTCTCCACAAACTGCCAATGGATTGATCGCGCTCTGCTTCAAGATTTAGTTTATCCCGAGCTGCTAAATAGTTTCGTTGAATTAGTTTGGTTCATTCTGTTATAATATTAGTATCTTATGAAATGTACTGATTTTAGGCCTATTTCTTCTTTGTACATTGCTCGTTACAACCGTGCGTTTTTTTGAATTAAATGTAAAACGAACTATTCCAAAATCCACTACTTTTAAAAATCCGATTCTTTATTAAAGTCTTCTCAGCATAATTTGCTTAAATACGAGTATATCGAAGGACATGGAATAACTATACCATAAAGTGAGGAATGAGCGGGCGCATCGGTGCATTTAAACTTTCTTCAATCAAAGAAAGATAAACAAACGCAAGAGTACATAAACGTTACCTTCCTCTTTTGCATTTGAGAGATTACAATAGCAGCCCTTGGTGCTCTGTTCAAAGTTAATCAGTTATAATTTGTAGTTCAATAATTGAGGGTAGCAAGTGTCATTTTTTCCTGGATATCAAGTTCTATCGTTATTGTCTTTGTTAAAGTCTAATACAACATGGCTGGTATCAGTGGAAACTCATCAAAAAGGATTAAAATGGAAACTCCTCCATCAACCACGAGTCTCATCCTTATCAAGGACGAAGAGTTGCACATTAACTTCCAACGGGAGCTGCCAAGAGCCTTGAATTCAACAGCTAAGCAGGGGGGCAACAACGGAATTACAGCTGGCTCTGGAAAGGAAGCTTCCTACTTCGAAGTCATGTCCACCGACGAACTTACTGCACAAGTGAATGGTGACGACAACTTTGACATGTACCTGAGGTGCATGTTAAGAAAAACTTTGGGAAACCGCTCTGAGTGGACCAGGTACTTCACCATTGATCTCATTGAATAGTTGATAATAACTCCAAGCAGTTACTCTATCTTGCAGCATAAAAATATTCTTACTTTATTTCAGTGATTACATGGAGCTCTCCTGGAAGCTGGCTTTTGTTTCCGACACTTTTGTCACGCTGACAGTCGTTGTTGGGGGTGACTTCTTTGAGGGATTCTTGAGGAATTTGGGAGAACCGGTTAGAGTCAGAGCCAAAATAGACATCTCACTGGAAGACAAATTGATATTCACTATTAGCACGAACGGTACTGACTCATGTGCTCGTTAAATATATGGCAATGTATTACTGTATACTTTTCAATTTTAACATCACTGTTCTCTCTTGTGTAGAGATGAGCCCTTCCGTTTTTGATGGAAGAACCGCGACCGGAGAGCCAATGACTGTGGCCTTGAAGACGAATTGAAAGTGTCCACTCCAGAGTTTAAGGAGCCGATACAAACTAATGTAACGTACACCGGGAAAGTGACAATTGGGATGCTTGTAATTCGTCAAATGGTCTTCCCAAATTTATCGTGTGTGACAGCGATTGGGAGGGAGATTTTGGAGAATGGACTTCAGTCGGATTTCGAAATCATTGCGGAGGACGACAGTCGCTTCAAGTGCAACAAGGTTTTTCTCGCTGGATGTAGCAAGGCGTTGGCTGGAATGCTTGAGATGGACTGCAAGGAAACTCGGGAAAAGGCGATGAAGTTAGGGATGTCTGGGAAGGGAGTGGAAGCTCTGCTGAAATTCATATACCTCGAATGTCGATGACCCAATGAAACATCCGCGTATTGCATTGGAGTTGATGGAGGTCGGTAATCAGTATGATATTCTTGGACTGGAGAAGGCCATGCGGCGACTCTTTCTGGGACAGAAATATGACTGGTTTGACATTGACTCTGCGGTATTGCTGTACAACTGGACCTTGAGGGTGGATGGAAATAAGGATCTGAAGTGGAAGGCCATCCAGGTGTTTTAAGTCGTGAGTTTCTTAATTATAATTACATAAAAACAGCCAATTCTCTGTATATATGTTGTTTTATTGATGTAAAGTTAATATTATAAATTCTTTTTGAAAACTAAGGAATCTGGGCGATTTGGAAGGGTCGGTTGAGTTTGACAAGCTGATGAAGGAGTTTCCGCAAACTGCAAAGAAATTTATTGCACTCTGTTTCGCTAGTTATCATTAGGTTTTAGCAATTTTTTGGAATCGTTTGGTTAATAATGGGGTAAATTCTAGTTTTCAGTATGTATAATGTATCAAATCGAATATGAATGCCTTGTCTCTAAATAAAATATTGAAAAAATGCATCACATCATAGGATTTGATTCACACAAGAACTTTACAGTTTTGTTCATATCGAGCTTGGTTGGGGCACTGTGAAAAAATAACTGTCTATTAGCGAGGTTGTACTCAAACTCGAATCATTCATGTGCATTTTGCTTGCTGTCTATTGATTCATTTTAGTAAGAAAACATCAACAGACAAGGAAGGAGCAGCATTGTTGAGTAATTTATCCCGTTCCGTTTCAAAAGTAGAGTAATCATACAACTAACCTTATCGATTTCTGATCGTGTCTCGTGTCACATCTTTTTACAAATCACCAGCATGAATCAGAAAAGTGTTTCTTATTTATGAAACACATTCAACTAACGTTTAAACAGGAAGGGGTAGCGATCAAGATGCTAATTGTGGAAACAAACGTCGTTTCATCTAAGGGGAGCCGTACTTTCGAACTGATGTCTACCAGTGCCTAGCTGAACAAATCAAGGCAATGAGGATGTTGGCCTAAGGAGCAGTTTTAGGAACGTTTTAGGAAGCCGTGATGAAAACACGTCAATGTAATTCATATAACTACACCACATTTAGCATTATTTTTTATTAGAATTTACTAGAGGTTACTGTGGATGAAGTAGTTTCCATTCATTTACAGTCAAGCCAACACAGAGGTGTTGGAACATAGCATTCGCCTCTGAAACCAGCGTCAGGGCGAAGTTCTCTGTCGGAGGTCGCTTCTTTGAGAAATTCCTAACGGAATGTCAAGATTCAATGAAGCTTAAGCTGATGATGGAAGTTACATATGGTCAAGATAATCCATCGTTTTCTATTGAATCCCATGGTAGTACAGTTTATTTTACAGTGGTGATTCCGAAAAAAATTGGCAATGATGATAAATGTCTACCAAAATTAATTAGTCTTTGCTAATCACGTAATCAGTACCATTTTTGCGTGCATTATAGAAATGAGCCCGTCCTGTTCAACTGGCACAGGATGTTACATTTTCGAAGATGAGATAAATTTTGAAGTGAAGCAACGCTTCCCAATGTTACGTCCAATCATCGCGGCACGGGATGGATGACGATGTTAATGGTGATATGTCGAGACGTGGTTTTAGAGGATCTCCCGTTCAAGTTTGCGGTATGGGGAAAACTATTTTGGAGGATAAGATCCAATCCGATTTTGAAATCGTTGCGGATGACGACACTCGATTTGGCTGCAACAAAGTGTTTCTGGCTTGTGAGTTGTTTACTAATTCATTCATATTTTTTTCATTTTCTACTAGATAAAAATCGCTTGTTTTGTGATATTATAGATACCAGTAAAGCTTGGGCAGGAATGCTTCAAATGGATTGTAAAGAGTCAAATGAAAAGAGTATCAAACTCGAGATGTCCGCGAAAGGGGTAGAGGCTCTGTTGAAATTTATCTACTACTCGAATGTCGACGACCCAATGAGCAACTGTAGCGTCGCTTTGGAGTTGCTGAAGGGTGGTGATCCAGTATGACATTTTTGGGGTTGGAGAAAGCTATGCGGGAAATCTTTCTGGGGCAGAATATGCCTGGTTTGACATTGACACTGCGCTGATACTCTACTTCTGGACTTTGAAGGTGGATGGAAATGAAGATCTGAAATGGAAGGCCTTGCGGGTGATAAAGTCGTAAGTTATGTTGAAATTTAATTTTGATAGGCTGTTAACATCTCCAAATTATAAATAAAACTGTACTCTTGTTATGTCTACTTAGGAAGGGGAAGCACTTGGAAGGATCTACTATGTTTGAAAAGCTTCTGAAAGAGGACACGAAAACTGCTACGAAATTGATCGCACAGTGTTTTAATATTTAGCACATCTTATCAAATTGGTGGCTGGCTGTTCTATTATTGATGTGTTTTATTGTCAACTAGAATAAAATATTTTCTGTGAGATATTACTGTTTTGTGGTTCCAAACTTGTGCTTACCGTTTTCGATTAAAACTGTATTCAATGATGAAATTGGATTGTATGAATTTTTTTGTATTGTAAGGAGAATGACTGTTACTCCTCAAATGTAAAATAACTCGTGTTTAATTTGTCAAAATCTTTGATGTAACCCATATTGTATTTTTCATATGAAACTTCCACAGGGTATTAAACAATTAAGGGTCTTATTTATTGGTATTTGTTGAATTTTTACTATGGGTTTTAAGTTATTTTGTATCAGAATTGACAAATTTACATCATAAGTGCTACTGCTGCATGTGGGACTTAAAACGTTTCTGTTAAATAGTCTCTAAGTAAGCGATCCAATTTCTGTAATAGTATGAAATATGAAATGTGAATAAATCGTTTTATTGGAACCACACATTTTGTATAAGTCACAGCACACGGTTACTACCTAGCTTCAACTATATCATGGAAAGATATTTTTCCAGCAGTTGCAAGTTATTTTTGCTGTAGGCCAATAAAACGGAAACTGGGCTATTGCTGTATGTTTTGGTAATCATAATTTTTTCTCGGAAGCATTACCAGTATATTATAGTGATGGTAGAATCAAATAGTGTACAGCTTTTTTAATAAAAATGGAGCTAGGCCCTGAAAATGAAGCTATAGCTGAACGCATCGAACGAACTGACAAACAAATGTAAGGAAAATATTGTTCCAAGGCATTCACTATAAAACGTGGATAGGTATGTCATTACCGTTCATTTAAAAAAAAGTTCCCATTGACTCAGACTGATGAAGGTTTCGGGATGCCTCCCACCTAAAAATTGACACTCTTTCCATTGGTAATCTCAGATTTGTTGATTATTGCTGATTGTGCGTTGTCGTTTGGCAATAACTCTTCGACGTTTATTGACAAGAAATATTGCGTATTTTATTAACAAAAATCAAACGCTTCTGAAAAGAAACCCGACTGAAACCAGTTATGTTTAAAATGACATCCTTTACGGCTTAGATTTCTATTACCAAATTTTAATATGAAATTTCGTTTGAACATGACAGTTGATTAGTTTTCAATGAGCACGAACAGGAAAAGGAATCTATGTTAAGTGATTTAATTAAAATAAAAGACGAAAAACAATTATAAATCAAATCTCCCCTGTTTCCTGTTATTGTCCGAATGGTGTCTATGCCGCTTCCGCTCCCGTTTTAACACTCCACATTCATCAACCGAAGGATTCGCAGCTAAACTAAGCTTTGCCAACAACCGTAAACATTCTTCTCTACTCTCGCCAAAATACGTCTCGCCTACTACCAAAATATTTCCTTCAAAATGAATCCAACATCCGTACTTTTTAAAACTTGGTTTATACTGAATCTGTGCCATCATATCATAAGCTCCACTGTATTAGTCAACTTTAATGACCACTTAAAATTGTTTCCAAATTGTCAACTGACGGCCATCAAATTTGGTGAATTCGATTTAACTCCTTTGGAGTTTCCCATCATTCTGACAAGATACCCGTACCGCAAACTAAATATAAGCATTTCCAAAGTCCAAAATTGTGAAGCCAGCTTTTTTATAATTAACCCAGTTTACGCTTTCTTATGCAACTTAATGTCATTAAAATCCATACAGCCATTCAGTGGCCACTCCACTTGATCCATGACAAAAATCGTTTGGAAAAGCACTTTTTACGACACGAATGCATTACGACGTGATAGTTTATTCAGCAAATGTAGCTTGCGGAAAACTATGGTTAGATAGTATTCTACAACAGACATTTCCAAGGAAGTTAGCAGAAAATCCCTCCCAACCACTTCGTGGAGATTCTAGTATTCGAAATGAAGCGGAAACAGTCCCAATACTTTCTACGGAACGAATACTCAATTTGTAAAGTTTATTTGTTATGTCACCATTGTGTTGATTGGAATCCGCTTCGAGCCTACCTAATTCATAATTCGGTTAAGCATCCATTAAAACCGAGCATCTGGACAATCCATATCTGCATTTAACCAGGACACTAACAAAATACAGTGGGTTGTAGGAAAATTCCTTCATTCTAAAAAGGCTGGCCGTTTTGAGTACCCTAAAACATTGGAAGATGTCAATTTTCAAGGTACTGGCGAGGGCTTACACATGTTGTGGACGAGAACTACTGTAGCATCTTTGGCAACGCCAGTTTCTTCGTGAGGGTTAGCCCTCTTACTGCATCCAAAGAAAAATGTTTCCAATTATTCGCAACACTGGCGGGCATCCAAAAATCAACTTCCTGTTTCCAGTTCACACGGAAGACTTAATGTGGATCAGTTGCGGACATCTTCGAGGACAACTTCCGTTCCTGGAGCTGGTCTCTTCATACAAAATTATCGCTTGGATAGTTATAGCAGCTACACTCATCTTATTTCCATTGATGTTCCTGGAAGTGGAGAGATACGCGCTTTACCTACGCCGAAGAATTTTTCTTACAAGAATGGACAGAATTGGAAATTATATATTGGGATTCATGTCGCCACTAGTTGAGCAAGGTCCAGACGCAGTTTCGTCTGCATTTCAGGAATTCTTCTCCCTCAAGCTTTGCATGGGCGTTTATTTGCTCATGACAATTATATTAAGTAATGGGTACAAGGGCGAAAATATAACAAAACTTATCTCGCCGGTTCCCCCAGTTCCTTTCAGTGCGTTTGAGGAGCTGGTTTCAAACAATTATCTTGTTCTGAGCTTTTTTACAACCTTAGGAGACAAACTCGTGGTTCGATTATTTGCGTAACTATACTAAACAATTACGCGAACGGGGAAGAAAAAAACAAATAAATCGACTTCACAAATGGAGTGGATTGATAAAGATAGGAAAACAGGGAGCTCTATAAATAGAATTGGCCACACAATTGGCTGGAGATCTTGGCTTATGGCGACGAATTCTCGACGGCGGATTGGTTTATTATTAATAACACAGGAATGAACATACGTATCCCGGATGAAACCGAGGGCTATCCAGATTGGATTGGCTTGACTGGACTGGCAGAGTTGTACAACTGCAGGGTTAGACCAAAAGTAGCAATTGTTGCCGAAAAGGCGCTTGTAAACAAGTTTCACAGTTTGTATGTTTCAAGACACCAAAAAGAAAAACAGATTTACCCACTGTCTTTCGGAAAGGATGTGCTCTCCAGAAATACTAGAGGGTTTGGATTAGGACACTGGGTCAATCCTAAAATAGTGACGAGATTTAAAGCAATGTACACTTCGGGAATTATCGATTGGCAGGATAAGTTTAATGAAAGCATTTACAAAAGCGAAGGGAAACTGGTAGACATTCCTGTGATTAATGAATTTAACCCGAGTAGTATGAGCAGTAGCATTAGATTGGTTTTTCTGATTCCAGTTTTTGGGTTGCTATTGAGTACTCTAATCTTTCTCAAAGAATCAGTGCAGAGATTTTGGATACCAGTGCGGAGTGGAGTAAAGTCAGTACAAGGCTACATAGAACTGTGGAAAAATAGAATGATAACCATGCTTGTACGATAAAAAAAACTTGTGTATATGCAGCTATTTTTGTTTCGCAATTCAAAAAACTATAAAAAAGTGAGTGTATTTGTAGTTGGTAGCAAAAACATGAAATAATGGCGAAGATCTTTAAGTTTATAACAGAAAATATTGCACATAAATATATATTTATAATATATTAAATACACATTACTACACATTTATATTCTAATGTAGCACAAAAGTATTCAAATCAATAAACGTGACAAGCTTTACATGATGGATATTTTCAACTACACACAAACAAAAACTCATGCCGATCTTCCTCGTTCAAGCTGCAGCTCTGCTCAGATCATCGGGTTATTTTTACGGTTGATCCTTAAAACATAAAAATCATATTACTCATAAGTTCCACTCGTGGAATCACATTAATTATTCTCATATAAAAATACCTCGCTCGTGTCAGACCCGCCTCGTTCCAATGCATCAACGAAGGTCTTGCCACCGTCATAAATAGGCGTTGGAATCTCCTTAATAATCCAGGGATGACGCAGAGCCTCATCTGGCTTAAGCCTAGCGTCGGGATTCCAGTCGAGACATTTGCGAACAAAATCCAGGAACAGATTGTCATTGCAGTACTTCAACGCGCCTCGGAGCTCCCTTGGTCCTGGAGTTCCTCCGTAGAAAGTCTTTGACTCAGCTTCACCCGCTTTGCGAAGGAGGCTATCCACAACCGATTTCATCTTGGGATCACTGACTTTTAATAGTTCCTCCGGTGGGGAGCCAAGCAGCTCTACCAACGCTGCAACCTGTTCCGTCTCTGAGTTGCTAGTAAAAAGGTTATCTCCCGAGTACAGTTCTGCAGCGATAACCCAACGCTCCACATATCAATTGGTGGACCATACTTTGTGGCTCCAAAGAGTACTTCTGGCGCCCGTACCTCAGCGCTTGAACATTGGGAAGGAGGTCCTGACCGTCATAAGAAGCAAAGCCAAAGTCAATTAGCATGACTTCAGTCGAGTCCAAACCTTCCAGGAGGAGATTACCAGGCTTTAAGTCTCCGTGCACAATTTTTTGCTTGCCGAGTTCCACCAAAGTCGTGACCGCGAGAGGATCCACTTTTGAACAAAGTGGAGATGGTAGCCTTCACCTTTGCTGAGTTTTATCAAATGGATGAGGTCAAAAGGCAAAAGTTTGAAGGTAACACACTCGTGATTTCGGAAGGAAAAGTGGTCAATCATCTGAATCACGTTGATTTTCACGTTAGACTCCTTCAAACGTTTCAAAAGCCCAATTTCCCGTTTCACCTGCAAGGAATATGGAGGCAGACTTCGTCCTATTTTGAGCAACGATGATACTTTCCTTGTGTCATAACTTTGAAGACTTCTATGAAATTCTGAAGCACTTCGTATCTGTAGCCAATGTGATCCCCAACAACATAACGGTAGAAGCCGAGTCGACAATCGTGGCCGTAGTTGCTTCGCGGTAGGAGTTTCCGCTGATGATCCCTTCCCAAAAAGTAGATGTCTTGGTAGTCGTGAAATCTCGTGGAGCTCGAAACGGGAAAGAATAGAGTAATAACGTTGAAGAGCTTTTGTTGGGGTGAACGGGTCGGAATTTGTAGAAGTTTCAAGCAACAAGCTCGTCTTGCTGGAAATAGCTTCTGGCTCAACTTTTGAGGAAGCAGGTTTCCAATCCAAACTCATCTTGGCTAGTGAATCCAAAACCGACATTTGTGTGGCTAACTCAGAATACATGGAGGTTGGAGATCCAGCTGATGCTTTACTGCTGCAAGGGGCATCCTTTCCGGCTTTCGACATTGCTAAAAGAAACGAACCGATGGGAGCATACCCAAACCTTCAAAAGCTGGAAAAGAAAATGTTATAAATTAACAATGTTGGCTAACCACAACACACGCTTTTCACTTGTAAAATTATTCAATGGATGGCTGAGAGGATCGTCACACGTCGTGAACTTCTTGAGTCAGGTCTTTTTGCCTATAATTTGATTAAGGGTTTGAATTCAATATTTAATTGAATCAATAATCAATGCTAACCAGCAGTAACAAGCTGGAACTAATTAATTATAGTATTTTTTCGGAATGATCATGAATGATGATTTTCTCTGTCTGATGCTCAAACAAACATACTCATTTCATCCTAGAGAAGGCTTACATGAGTTCGTACTTCGTAGTTCGTCTCGCACTCTCGACGCTTTATGGCAGAGCGGTTTCAACTTGCCCACTTCGAAGCTATAAATTAAGGGAAGCACTTACGTGAAATAGTAAAAGGTTTACTACTAAAGTACCTGCACAAATTGAGTTAAAATATAATTGTTGAGTATGTATCGCATTTGTTATGCAAAGTATCTACCAACCTGCCATCAATAATCCCTGCAGAGTACATTGCTTTAAGTCTCGTAACTATTTTGGAATTAACCCAATGCCCTAATCGAAAACCACTCTTCTTATCAGAAATTGCATATTGAGATAATTGATTTTTGTTTTCTGAGCGATGGAGTCACATTTGTCAGCCGAAAGGATGAAACAGGCATTGCCAACGACGTTATATAGTAACCTTTCGTGCGTAAAATAGGTTAAGCTATCATCGCTCCAAAGAAAGTTTAATTCTTCCAACGTTTTAGGATACGTAAAGCGACCAGGGGTTTTCTTCGGATGAAAGTCTGTTATCAACCATTGTGTTTTATCGGTGTTAAATGCAGACAGTGTTCGCTTTAGAATCTCAGGTTTTAACGGATTTTCAACGGAATCATGAATTGTATAAATTCTGAAGGGTTTAATTTTAACAAAACGGTCACATAATAAATAAACTCTTTGTAAGTATTTGTGCGTATTCGTTAAACAAATGTCGGTGAAACTTTATGTGGTTAAAACAGACTACAAGAAGTTCCCACATAGTTGATGGTTGGGGATAACTTTTTGTACTTTTTCATGGTGAATGTCTGAAATGGCTTGATTTTATGTAACCGCAGACATCCTTACGCTTTAGTTTCAACAAAGTCAATGCATGGATGTGTTCAATGTTAAATATTTTTTATACTATTAAGACTAGTTTTTAAAACATAAATTGTGTCACTTACAAAATTTAATAAGCAAAATTTTTGCAATAATTACGTATTACTATAATGGTTATAATTTCTAAAATTTCGTGTAATTGTTTCAAGCAGTTTCATGGAATAAATGCAGTACATGTATGCATAAGTATTGCAAGTTCGAACTTATATTGGTAACACTTCCAAGTATTCTTCCGACCGCAAACCAGCAAAGAAATTAATCATAGCGGTAAATGTTGGTCTCATCATTGCATCCAGATTCCAGCACTCTTGCAGCTTTGCAAACCTGAAACAAACAGTCGGTTCAAATTTAAAAAGTTTCATTTCTCAACTTTAAATATAGATAAGAAAAGTATTGGTACATGTGTGGTGATGCAAACTTTGGAGCCGCGAGTCTGAGACCATTTCCAAGATCTTCAGTAAACTCGGGTGTCCAATGTAAGCCCGCAAATGGCGTGTCACCTAAAATATTTCATGGCATCAGGTTGGTCTTCAATTTCTCAATCTAAATTTTGCTTACCCAAACTGAAAATTTCCCAGACTGTAACTCCATAACTCCACATATCCGACATTGACGTAAATTCCGATTGGGTTCCATCCATTTCCAGGGCAGTGGTTCTTGGGACTTTTTTGTGTACTTTTTGTATTCGTACAGTTTTCGGGAGAGTCCAAAATCTCCAATTTTGCAAACAAGTTCAGAGTCCAATAGTATGTTTCTTGCGGCCAAATCTCCGTGAACGACATTTTTACCAGCGATATATTCCATGCCTCTTGCAATATCCATTGAAAATTTGTAAAGTTCCGGAGAAAGTGTTTTTATTTCATCTACTCCATTTTGTATGTTGACATAATGGACACCAGAACGAAATAAGGTTTTCTTCTTTTCTCTCAAATACGCCTCTAATGAACCATTTTCGCAGAGTTCCGTGGCAATGTGCAATTTTCCATTCTGAATTTCGTTTACATAAGCGCCCATAAACCCCACAACGTGTGGATGACTACCCAAATGACAAAGAACGGTAACCTCGCGCAGCACGTTTTTGAAAGCTACTTTGTCGCAATCGCTATTCGGAGATTTGATGGCTGCTTTCACCCCTTTCACGGTTCCCAAATATACCGTTCCAAACTGTCCTGATCCTAAACGTTTTGTTTCATCTAAGAAATTAGGGAACATTAATAAATCTGAATTTGAAAGGGGTTAAAAGTAAATTATGTACACATCTGATTTTTACCAATAGTTATATCTATAAGAGCAAGTTCAAAGTCTGTATTAAATTTGCACCCAGGTGTCATAACACCCTGGTCTCCATTATTCCATTTCACAAGCATGTCTCCGTTTCTGAATTCCAGAACTTCTTTCGTTGTCAAATACAATTTTTGCATGTTTTTGTAGCGACAGAACAGCAAAATGCTGCAAATTAAAAGCATAAGCAAAGGAACCACCACAGCAGAAGCTATAATTAGCACTAATTGCAAAGATACTGTCATCGGCTCTTTACTTTTTCGTTGATTCTCAAAACGATCAGTTGGTCGCCAAGTTTCCCTTCCCTGTGTAGCTGTTAATTTAGAAAACAGGATACAATCCAACTAAACTAACTTCAATATTCTATCTGGAATTTTGTATTATTCCTTAAAAATAACTTCAAGTTACCTGCTAGCTTTTCAACATAAGCATCAACATTTGTCAGGTCTTCGTAGTTTGTAAGCGTCCACCATCCATTGCTTCTTTTCCCACTGTATTCTCTCTCTCAAAAGCTTTAGCCAAGAAATAGCGGATCCCATACGCAGCCCCAAATTGTTGACATAGTTCAACAACTTTTAAATACTTTTCCATAGAGTCTGTATCATTCAAATTTAGCTCAATTTCCAGTTCCAGCTTGAAAAATATATCGACATTTTTTTCAGGAACAATTTTGTCCACCATTTTCTTGATGTACAAATGCGTGTCAAAAAACTTTCCTAGGGAGTTCATTGTATTATAATATTCTAAATCTACCACGTCCGTGCAAACAACGTAACTCACTATTTCCAATGCGGTTTTAAAAGTTGACCGCCGTATTTCATCAAGACAGTTATTTGGAATCACGACTCCAAAAGTTATAACTTGCTGAAACATGAAGAAAATGTTCTGGTTAGCCTCATCCAATATATCCGCGTAGCTGACGTGGATACCACCGATTAAAACGAGTTTTTTCCTAGAAATAATTTCCTTAATCTGATGCTCTATTTTTAGCAGATTGTCGACCGTTACGTCATTTCCCTGCATGGTCCAATTGATGTATAAAGTGCAGGTGTGATTGGGTAAAGATTTCGAAACCCTTTTAATATAGTCTGAGTCCATGGCATTGATCGCCATCAACGCTTCTGAAAAGTTTGTGAGAACTACTTCAACCAAGGAAAACTTGTGTAAAATGAACTGAAAAAGGGTTTGAAATTCCTCTTTTGAAACTGGCTCATCATTCTCTCGAAGTGACAGCGTTAGCACTGCCCCAGTTTCTGAATTGCGAAAAAAGGAAGGAGAAAACATTTGTTTGTCGTTTGACCACATAATGCAAGGACTTGTTTCCCAACCGTTTATAATTGAAGGATAGTTCCGCATCACAAAGAGGGGATGCGTTGTAGCGACTGGTTGCACCCCTGAAAACGCAGAAGCGGAGAGAATTGGTCTGAGCATGGACATCCAGCTGGAAACTGTGGGTTTTTCAATGGTGTCTAGGGCTGATTTCAAAATTATTGGGAATTGATTTTGCTTGGCCCAGTTCAGAATTGCTTCAAAATATTCGTTCGCTTTTAAAATATTTTCATTACAAAAGACGGTTGTTTCGTACTCCAAATCCAGCTCTTTTTGTTGGGTTATCAAGCGAATATAAACCTCTGCTCTGGGCATCTCATGCTGGATAAGTTGGCGTGCATGTTGCGCTTGATTCAAGATTGGTTGGATGACAGTTACAAAGTGGGATGAAGAATTCGCCATTATATTTTAAACATGTTTTCATATATCGTCCCAACTGGAAATCGGAGAACCAGCGATATATCTGAAAAGTGCATCCAATTTTAAAAGACTTTTGTCGCATTTGTGTTGAAAAATTCTGCAAATTTTTTGAAATTTTGTCCGACGTTTCATCATATTTCATTGGAATCACCACAGAATTGACTTGATTGCTTGCATAACTATTTTGGAGTAGTTTATCTTCTGCCTTTGTCAAATTTTGTGGTGACGGATTCAAGTGATATAAATCTACCATCAAATTTAGTCCCATGGTTCTAGAGACATTCTCCTGTGTACTTGCCCAAGATTTCCATTGATCGTACGTCAGCCAGAGAGCGTTGAACTTTTCTTCGATGGCTTCCAATGCAGTGGTTTGGTCCCAGTTTATGTCAAATCTCCCTTTGTAGTGCCCAACCGAAACGTCAAGAATCGAAGGAATATTCTTAAAAGTGTTGATATTTGAGATATTGCTGTAATTTGTGGTTTGCCAGAGTGGTCGCAAAATTAGTCCAATATTGTCTGTTTGTGAAGCCCATTTCTGAGCAAACTCTTTTAATTTCCTCTGCTGCCAGTTTACTTCTGGTGTATCAAACTTGAAATAGTAGGAGATGGATTTGTGGTGATTTATAATAGCAGGGACTATTGACTTTAGCCCTTCATAATGAACAGAGTTGACTTTTCTTTCAAATACTCCATATGAGTCCACAATTACTCCGAGGTCAATTGTAATGTATGCAAATTGTGTCAAATTAATTATAGACAATAAACGGTCACAGTTTATAAGCTTATCGTGGAATCCAACACCAAAATTAACATGAGAAGGAATTTTTTCCAAAGCAAGTCTGCTAAATGTCTCATTAAGTTTTGGTAAAATTTCTGTCATAAAATACTCCGTTTGTTCCAAGTTGAATGCAAAGCCAATTTTTAATGGTGACTCATTTCTGTTGTGGTTCTCCAAACTTGATCAGTGACACTTTCAAACAATTCACGAACGCTGGGAATACATTGAGTGAAGAGCGCTTCTATTTTTCTCTGCGGAACGGGACCGATATTATTATATCAGTTGTTGCGTTCCTTGATAACCTGTCTTTGAGAAAATGTTGCAGCACTTGACTTTCATTGTGACATGCAACATTTGCATGGAATAGAAAAGTTGGGATGTAAAACTGTAATTTATCGTACACTTCTGTAGACAATGTTTGTAATGTTTCCTTTGCCTTCGAGGTACTAGCAAACGTTAATTTATTAATAAGTTTGGTTACATCCACACGAACATTTGCACATTCCCCTAATTGAAGAGTGATAAAAAAGGGATAGAAAACCAGAAAAGGAACAACAAGCCTTCTAAGAAAACCTGCCATTTTTATACTTCAAATGTAAATTTGTAAC
Organism: Orchesella cincta; assembly: GCA_001718145.1. NCBI lineage: Eukaryota > Metazoa > Arthropoda > Collembola > Entomobryomorpha > Orchesellidae > Orchesella > Orchesella cincta. The sequence continues at coordinate 6,064 of LJIJ01003104.1, read as the reverse complement.
TTTCGGTACAATTTGTCAAATAAGAGTTTCGAAAACAAATGAATAGCTGCTAAAAACTTTGGTTAGTTTTTATATTCTGCATCCAACCGACATTTCAGCTAACCACATCCAATTTTCAATGAATTAAGACTTGCGACAGCTACTTTTCTATAACTTCCCTGAAATTTATAAGTAAACATGGAGCAGAAGTAATTCGTGTTAATCAAAAAATTGTTAAAAGGAATCATGCGGCTAACTATTTTTATTCATTGACAGTATCAGTGAGTCAACTGGATGATATCATTAATATTTTGCGTTTACAAGGCAAGATACTTTTCAGTTGAAGCGACGGACAACAAATCTATATCAATCTATATACCTCAATATCCACTGCATGTGGTATTTGCGACATTACGATATGCTATGACAAGGGACACGTTACTTCATGGAGCCGCAAAACTGTCAAATTTATCAAATTGCACGTTTGTTATGCATTATATTGATTCTTTATGTTTTGTGACAACCGTTTTGTTCTGAATTATAACGAAATGGTAAAAAATTGATGAGTTTTGTAAACTTGGTTTTTCGTTTTTAAGAGTTATGTTATTATGTACAATATGATGTATGATGTGAGCAATTTTTGAAGCGTATATTAGCTGGTCATAAAGTGAGAAAAGAGCGGCTGCACATTCAAACCTTCTCTAATAGAAACAAGCAAATGCAGAAGATGAAAGACAACAAGTAAATGAGTAAATCATTCGATAGCAGTAGAGAACAGAATTATTTCGTTTTGAGAAATTACAGAAACATCACGGATGTTCTTTTACAGAACCAATCAATTATAATTTTTAGTTCACAGTACATTACAAGAACTGCGTAACAGGTCTTCTATTTATATTTTTGTGGGGATCAATCGATTGGGGGTCATCCGTATTATCCTTGCTTGAGTTTACAAAATGGCTAGTATCAGTGGCAACCCATCAACACGAGTATCATCCTTATCAAGGAAGAAGAGTTTGACATAGTATTCCAACGGAAGAAGCCAGAAGACTCGAATTTAGAGGATGAGCAGAAGGGCAACAAAGGGATTACATCTGTGAATGAGACTCCTTCCATCGAAGTGATGTCCACCAACCTATTGACAGCACAAGTGGAGGGTGACGAGGATTTTGAGATATACCTGAGGGGCGGTCTAAGAAAAACTTTAGGCGTGAATCGCTTGGAATTCACCAGGTACTTTGACTTCATATATCCAGTCTTCAATTAGTACTCTTTCCTTAATCTCCATATTAAATTATATTTTAAATTATAAACGTTGTTGCAGTGACTACGTTGAGTTCTCTTGGAACTTGGCTTTTGTTTCCGAAACGTGTGCCACTGTCCAGCTCTCGGTTGAAGGTGCCTTTTTGAGGGATTTATGTACGATCATAATAACTTACCATTAAAATTAAGAGCCAGAATGGAAATTGTATTGGAACCAATTGATATTCGTTATTAGCTCGAAAGGTAATGCTGAATATTTTTTAGCTAGAACCATTAATTTTGACAATTTTAATTCCTGCAAATTTTAAACATTCGTATGTAGAAATGAGTCCTTCCTTGCGACTTGGAAAAACATCGACGGGAGGCGATCGGAGTGTGCTCTTTGAAGACGACTTGAGAGTGGAGGTAGAGAAGCCGATATCGACCGACATAACGTACGTTGGGAAACTCACGATTGAAATTATTGGATTCGGAAGGTTGTCGTGAAAGATCTTCCGTGTGGACAGCGATGGGAGAGAGATTTTGGAGAAAAAGCTCCAGTCGGATTTCGAAATCATTGCGGAGGACGACAGCCGCTACAAGTGCAACAAGGTTTTTCTCGCTGGATGTAGCAAGGCGCTGGCTGGTATGCTTGAGATGGACTGCAAGGAGACCAAGGAGAAAGCGATCAAGCTAAGGATGTCTGTGAAGGGAGTAAAAGCTCTTCTGAAATTCATCTACTACTCGAATGTCGATGACCCAATGAAGCATTCGCGTATTGCTTTGGAATTGTTGGAGATTGGACATCAGTATGACATTCTTGGACTGGAGAAGACCATGAAGGACATCTTTCTGGGAAGCAACATAGCTGGTTTGACTTTGACACTGCACTCTTACTCTACCTTTGGACTTTGAAAGTGGATGGAAATGAGGATTTGAAGTGGAAAGCCATCCAGGTGATTAAGTCGTGAGTTCTTACTTGCATATTTTATTTAAACACTAGTCTAAGATGCTGTAGTGATATGTAAAAGTAGTTACTGAGTCTCAATTGTTTGTTTAACGTTTATAGGAAACCGATGAATTGAAGAAGTCGAGCGAGTTTGACAAGTTGTGGAAGGAGTCTCCGCAAACTGCCAAGGAATTGATTGCGCTCTGCTTTACTCCTGATCCCTTTTGGTTGAAGTGATTGGGTTCACTTTCGTTCTGTCATTTTTATTTCAATGTATGGATTTTTATGGTCTTATCTTTTCCTATTCTTTGTTGCAATCGTATGGTTTGAATTAAAAGTATGAAATGTTTCTTAATTCTAAGATTTTTCGTTCGTCGTTGGTATGGCCATCTAAGCGTTTAAAATATAAGTATTGCATGAATAAATTTGGAACATAGCTGACCATAAAGTGAGAAATGAGCGGGTGCATATTCAAACCTTTACTAGTGGAAACAAGCAAATGCAGAAGATGCAAACGACGAGTAAATCTTTCGATAGCAGCATGGAAAAAGATTTGTTTCGTTTTTTGATTTGAGAGATTACAAAAGCGTCACTGGTGTTCTCAAACCAATCAATTGTAATTTCTAGTTCACAGTACGTTACAAGCACTGAGTAACAGGTCTTCTATTTATATTTTGGTGGAGATCAATTCCATTTGAATAGATCACTCGATTTGGGAGTCATCAGTTATTGTTCTTGCTCGAGTTTATGAAATGGCTAGCTGCAGTGGCACTAGTGGAAACCCATCAAAAAGGCTAAAATGGAAACCCTTGCACCAACCACGAGTGTCATCCTTATCAAGGACGAAGAGTTTGGATACGATTCCAACGGAAGAAGCCAGAGCTCGAATTCAAAGGATAAGCAGAAGGGCAACAAAGTAATCACATCTGGGAAGGAGCTCGTTCATCGGAGTAATGTCTACCGACCTACTAACTGAACAGGTGAAGGGTAACGGGAATTTTGAGATGTACCTGAAGAGCTTGCTAAGAAAAACTTTGGTGAATCGCTTGGATTACAGCAGGTAGTTTTGACTTCATATATATCCAGTCTTCAATTATTACTCTTTCCATAATCTCACATTAAATTATGTTTAAATTGTAAACGTTGTTGCAGGGACTATGTTGAGTTCTCTTGGAACTTGCTTTTGTTTCCGAACATGTGCCACTGTCCAGCTCTCTGTTGGAGGTGACTTTTTGAGGGATTTATGTACAACCATAATACCTTGCCACTAAAATTAAAAGCCAGAATGGAAATTGTATTGAAGGACCAATTGATATTCGTAATTAGCTCAAAAGGTAATGCTCCATATTTTTAGCTAGATAGAGTCCTTAATTTTGACAATTTTAATTCCTGTAATTTCAATTCATCTTCAAAGAGCACACTCCGAGCGCGCCCCGTCAGTGTTATTCCAAGTCGCAGGGAAGGACTGATTTCTACATACGAAACATTGAAATTACAGGAATTAAAATTGTCAAAATTAAGGACTCTATCTAGCTAAAAATATGGAGCATTACCTTTTGAGCTAATTACGAATATCAATTGGTCCTTCATACACAAATTTCCATTCTGCTTTTAATTTTAGTGCAAGGTATTATGGTTGTACATAAATCCCTCAAAAAAGTCACCTCCAACAGAGAGCTGGACAGTGGCACATGTTTCGGAAACAAAAGCCAAGTTCCAAGAGAACTCAACATAGTCCCTGCAACAACGTTTACAATTTAAACATAATTTAATGTGGAGATTATGGAAAGAGTAATAATTGAAGACTGGATATATATGAAGTCAAAACTACCTGCTGTAATCCAAGCGATTCACCAAAGTTTTTCTTAGCAAGCTCTTCAGGTACATCAAATTCCCGTTACCCTTCACCTGTTCAGTTAGTAGGTCGGTAGACATTACTCCGATGATCCAACGAGTTTCCTTCCCAGATGTGATTACTTTGTTGCCCTTCTGCTTATCCTTTGAATTCGAGTCTTCTGGCTTCTTCCGTTGGAATCGTATGCCAAACTCTTCGTCCTTGATAAGGATGACACTCGTGGTTGGTGCAAGGGTTTCCATTCTTAGCCTTTTTGATGGGTTTCCACTAGTGCCACTGCAGCTAGCCATTTCATAAACTCGAGCAAGAACAATAACTGATGACCCCTAAATCGAGTGATCTATTCAAATGGAATTGATCTCCACCAAAATATAAATAGAAGACCTGTTACTCAGTGCTTGTAACGCACAATGAACTAGAAATAACAATTGATTGGTTTTGAGAACACCAGTGACGCTTTTGTAATCTCTCAAATCAAAAAAACGAAACAAATCTTTTTCCCTGCTGCTATCGACGCATTTACTCGTCGTTTGCATCTTCTGCATTTGCTTGTTTCCAATAGTAAAGGTTTGAATATGCACCGGCTCATTTCTCACTTTATGGTCAGCTATGTTCCAAATTTATTCATGCAATACTTATAGTTTTAAACGCTTAGATGGCACTACCAACGACGAACGAAAAATCTTATGAATTAAGAAACATTTCATACTTTTAATTCAGAACCATACGATTGCAACAAAGAATAGGAAAAGATAAAAAGATCATAAAAATCCATACATTGAAATAAAAATGACAGAACTGTGAAAGTGAACCCAATCACTTCAACCAAAAGGGGATCAGGACGCCTTAAAGCAGAACGCAATCAATTCCTTGGCAGTTTGCGGAGACTCCTTCCACAACTTGTCAAACTCGCTCGACGTCTTCAATTGATCTGGTTTCCTATAAACGTTAAACAAACAATTGGGAATCAGTCACTACTTTTACATATCACTACAGCATCTTAGACTAGGGTGTTTAAATAAAACATGCCAATAAGAACTCACGACTTAAACACCTGAATGGCTTTCCACTTCAAATCCTCATTTCCATCCACTTTCAAAGTCCAAAGGTAGAGTAAGAGTGCAGTGTCAAAGTCAAACCAGCTATGTTGCTTCCCCAGAAAGATGTCCTTCATGGTCTTCTCCAGTCCAAGAATGTCATACTGATGTCCAATCTCCAACAATTCCAAAGCAATACGCGGATGTTTCATTGGGTCATCGACATTCGAGTAGTAGATGAATTTCAGAAGAGCTTTTACTCCTTCGCAGAATATTAGTTTGATCGCTTCTCCTTGGTCTCCTTGCAGTCCATCTCAAGCATACAGCCAGCGCCTTGCTACATCCAGCGAGAAAAACCTTGTTGCACTTGAAGCGGCTGTCGTCCTCCGCAATGATTTCGAAATCCGACTGAAGTTTATTATCCAAAAATCTCTCTCCCCATCGCTGTCCCACACGGAAGATCTTTCACGACGACCTTCCGAATCCCAATAATTTCGATCGTGAGTTTCCCAACGTACGTTATGTCGGTCGATATCGGCTTCTCTACCTCCACTCTCAAGTCGTCTTCAAAGAGCACACTCCGATCGCCTCCCATCGGGGTTTTTCCAAATTGCAAGGAAGGACTCATTTCAACATACGAATGTTTAAAATTGCAGGTGATAAAATTGTCAAAATTAATGGTTCTGGCTAAAAATATTGAGTATTACCTTTCGAGTTAATTACGAATATCACTTGGTCTTTCAATACAATTTCCATTCTGGCTCTTAATTTTAATGGTAAGTTATTATGATCGTACATAAATCCCTCCAAAAAGGCACCTTCAACCGAGAGCTGGACAGTGGCACACGTTTCGGAAAAAAAGCCAAGTTCCAAGAGAACTCAACGTAGTCACTGCAACAACGTTTATAATTTAAAATATAATTTAATATGGAGATTAAGGAAAGAGTACTAATTGAAGACTGGATATATGAAGTCAAAAGTACCTGGTGAATTCCAAGCGAT
>LJIJ01003103.1:0-21258 GCA_001718145.1 Orchesella cincta | reverse complement strand
TTTAATTGACACAGATTCCTTAAACATGTCGAATGATTAGCAATTAATTGACTTTATGGCAATGAATATAGAATCCCAGTGCAGAAGTGCATGGAGGTCTTTGAGGGACGCCTTGAGGTACTACCAACGAAGCTCCTTCAAATCCAAGGGCAAGTCTGGAGATGCTGCAGAACCTTGCACACTTGACGATGATTCTGATCATGGTGGTCATGCTTCCGATGACGAATCATGGAAATTCTACGACGTTATGGAATTCATGCTGGAAAAGCCGAAGAGAAAGTAATTTTTTAGAATACTGTATTCATTTGCAAATGGTTTTAAAACCAAATCCCTTTTTAAAAATGCAGGACCATGTCGTCACTGATATTGGATGAAAGCAGGGCCATTTCAACAGCATCAAGTACCACTGCAATAGACAGCATGTCTGGAACCATTCAGCTGGATTCCCCTGAAGGTGAGAAGAAAATTGACTCCCCTGAAAGTGAGAAGAAAGTTGATTCCCCAGAAAATAAGAAGAAAACTGACTTCCCTGAAGGTGAGAAGTTGGGGTTTGGATCAACCTTGTCTTCTACTGAATCTTTGGACGGCGAAACAAAACCACCTGTATCCATTCCCAAACGACTGTCTACCAGTAACTATGATTTTGTATGTTTCATAAGGCAACTCATTCATATATATTTGTTAATTAATAAATCATAGCTAATAGAATTATATGCCGGTTAGGTATCCAAAAAGAAGAAAGTAACAAGTGACAAGTCCGCAGATGACAGAATTCGGAGTCGATCCAATCACTTGTGGACTGGCGCAGGACTACTGCTGAGTCGCCACTGGAGCCGAAGTCAAAGGAAGAGGAAAAGCTAAAGTACTACTCAATATTTTTGAATTTGGACAGGATGCTTCAAAAACTTTCAGAAGATGCAGTTGAGGAGTTGAATTTCCAGTTTATTAGTTTAATTCGCAATGAACTAAAAGCTACAACTCATATTTAATTATAAAATTTAACAACGGTTATTTTAACTTATCCTTATACCACAAATCAACATATTTTACTTGAATAAATTATTTTGCCATGAAAGTGAGCCCTGTTCTGAATTTAAATAATTTTTAAGATGCTCGCGAATCAGTTTAGCGTTTTCGGGCAACCTTCCTCCAGACGAGAGGCCTTCTTCATCGCGAAACATAGAATTAGGGGGAATGCGAGTGCGCCAGTACCCATCAACAATTGAACCATTTTCTAAAACAGTATCTGAAAACCCTTGCGGTACATATTCATTCTTATCCACTGTGGTTAAATAATTATGAAGCAGGCAGCATGCAGTTATCACTTTTTGTGCCCGATCCGGACCCACGAACATCGTACGAGCTAAGCAAAGCCAACGGACACAGAGGATTCCAAATGCATTTTCTATTGTTCTTCTGGCTCGCGATAATCTTGAACATTTGCACTGTATTTTATTTTTATCATAGTACGTAAATATAGGTTCATAAATAATTTTCTAGTACCGATAATTAAATATCCGTTCGTCTTCTGGTAGTGTTTTATACTTTGAAGGCGGTTTAAATGGCTTCTGAATATGCTTAGCAAGTGGGAAGGCATCATCAGCCACAAAGTAAAGAGGAATCAGTTTTCCGTGTACAATACGAGACGGTGGAAGATCCAGGCGCTTTTCATTCAGGGCCTTTCCAAATTCGCAATTCTTAAAGACACCACTGTCCCCCTCACTTCCATAGGCTCCAACGTCAAAATACATAAACTTATAATCGGCATCCGCTACTCCCATTAGAACCAAGCTGTGGAAGCCCTTAAGTTGATAAATCCGTTCCAAGTGAAATTGCTAACCAAATTATGTTGAATGTATGTTAAATATTGAAATTGTGGCTTGTACTTTGTAATTATAAAATATGCTGCCAGCTTTCCCAGGACATTTGATGGCACAGTGCTTTCCGTCGATGGATCCTATACAATTCGGCATGTTCCACCGCTCATTGTACCGATTAGCAACTTCAGTGAAATACTTTTTGTTCAAAACCTAAAAGGAGGCTTGATTAGTTTACTCCCCAGACCTTAAATATCTATGTTTTCTGCATACTAACCGGTAAGCTCTCTTTACTTAACGCTGAAATAATGGCATCGCACGTTTCTTCGATTATTTTTCCAAGATGCTGTTTACTGATTCTATAACATGATGCAAGATGCCGGAGCAAAGTTCCAGATGCAAGAAATCTGAATTAACAGAAGTTTATATGTTATAACTTTAGCCCAGCAGTTTATAACTAATTAGATATTAACGCAATTAAATACTCGAGTGTCACAGCCAGTCGCTCATCACTTGTAATTGAGTCATCCGGTCGCGTTTCTGCATGGGGTTGTAGCTTCTCCCTGACTAACTCATGTAGCACATCAAAACGTTCCGGGTTCATTCGAAAGTTTTCTTTGAAAACTGTTGGCGTCTTTCGCATATCAGCAAACTATCGTTGAAATTGTAAAATAGCATATATCTACATTTCGGCTAGAAAGAGCGTTATATTCATACGTGAAGAGAATGATGTTGGTCTTACATCAGTAAAGAAACGGCCTTTACTACGCCTTTCTTTCAAATAATCATTTACCCAAAATCTGGGTAGGTTTCTCTTCTTGCTTTCTTTCTTGCCTTCATAACTCTTCGTGCAGCTAATGCAATGATTAAAATATCGTCATCCAAATCGATTGATGATGATATTGGTGCCATTTTTAATTGAGAAGGGAAAAAGTACTTCTGACTCTGTCGTAATCAATACCTAGTTTTCACAATTTGAAGTGCATACTGACTAGCGAAAACTTTCCGAAATGAACTTGTGAAATGCATATTTCCGTTTCGAAATCTAATTCCACAATTTTTGTGTTTCCTGGACATTTCACGCTTATCATTCCGGAGCGGAATGGTGACTACTGGATACTTATCTTAACTCATTAATAATAATTATTGCAATAGCAAAATCATGAAGAAATTCGTAGAACAGTTTTTTATCCTTTTCCTTGGACTTGTTGCGCAGTTTATTTTTATAAATCCGTTGTGTTGATGTTGAGACGTATAATTACATTTTAATAGTTCAATATTTTATAGGCTGCTTCTTCTGTTTGCGCTGCACAATAACTAGAGTAGTTGGGCTTCCATGTTACTGAATCGACGAGTCTGTGAGCCAAATACATTTTTAAAATTGTTTAATCCTTTGGTCTCTGAGCGGAACAGATTTAGAACCCATTACAATCTTTAGTTTCTGGTAGGTCTCTAAACAGAGTAGGCTTCTTAGCTGAAAATAAAATAACATTGCTTAAAATATTTTTTGGATTACATAGGCATACAAGCCTTGTAGATAGAGTTTTTCGGATCTCATTTAGTGATATTCCCATCCAAAAGAGTTTTACTTCATTTAAGGTTTGAGTGTGAGTGAGGTAGATAAAATTATCTGCCGAACACCAACAAGGACATCTTCTGCATTGATTTTAGAAAAACATAAATTTTTATTAGGTTAAAAAATCATAGTAATACAGTTTTTATTACTAATATGGATAATACAGTGATGCCATATGAAGTTATTGAAAGTAATCAGATAGACATGCTTCAAAATAATTACATGCTACACATGCACATATTATGAAATGTCTGGAATATTTTTATTTAAGAATCCAGGATCTTAATTAAAGAGAATCTATTTTCCACCCCAAATCGTCGGGCTTGTCTGTAAACTACTACGCTGCTCTATGTCAATGTAAAGTAAAATACCGTTAACCGTATGAGATAATATCTTGACATCTTGTATTTTAACGGCATAAGTCTGGAAGAAAAAACACTTTTTCTGGAGCGAAATCATTGTATGGATTAACAATAAATTAATTGCTAAAACGCTACAGCTGAAGCGCAGGTTTCACTGGTATATCTTATCTATCTTACCGGACAGCACCCGGAGAATTGAAATAGACTCCTTATTTGTGATTCCGTATGAATCTTATGAAAGTGTTGATCCCATGCACGCATAGTGTACGGACTGCTTCATTGCTGTATCAAGTTGTTTTCTAAAGCTTTGTGATTTACGTTGCATTATGGAACTAGCAAAGGAACCCTCTCCTAGTCAATGGCTGAATGTCTAATATCAGTTTTCACCGATGGACATTATCTTATCACAGACAAAGCCTAGGAGAGGCTAATTTGCAAGTTTCGTTTTCCAAAGCTCAGCAAACTTGTGTATTTCGGTTCCAGTCGATTTGACACGTAGCAGCAAGTGCAAGTCAAATCTGTCACAAAGTATCGAGAATTTTCCTTTGAACTTTCCAACACGCTCGCACAAATTTCCTGGAAAGTTTATCCACATCCATAAACTTTGAATGTTGAACTACGGTAAATTACTGGACACAAATTATCATAATATTCTGCCATCTGCGAACATGTAAGATATAACAAAATTAAAATGCATGGTTGTCGAACACACCTTTAATCACATTCGAAATGGCACTCTGTCAAGGTACATAGGCACAAATACAAATTTATCAAATGCAGACAAGATAAATTTCCGATTTCAAAGATCAAAGAAATCTAATCCGTCCGTAGTAGTTGATAGTTTGTCAAAAACAAAAAGTGTGCATTCAACATGCACCACCAACATGCAAAAGTTACAACAGAATCGGGGATCGGAATGCGGTTTATTTACGCTGCACACGGTCACAAAACTATGCGATACAATGTCTATTACAATATTTTGTGTAACTAGTGCTTGAAATCACACTGTCCCACTGAGAAATCTGAGGTTGTCGTTGCCAAAAAGTCGTCAGTCGCTCGTATAAATGATTCCTTCACTTTTTTCATACTTGCTAAAGTCTCATCTACCACCACACAAGACATGTGTGTGTGGTTGGTTTGTTTGGGATTTACCCTCAGAGATATTTTGTTGAACATCCGTAAAGGAATTTATTATGATGAGAGAATGTTGCAGACGCTATTTATGTGTTTTCTCTCTCTTGTAAAAAATGTAAAGATTGCAAACAGAGTCTCAACTCAAGCCTCAAACAAACTCTTCGTCTCCACTGATCAAGAAGAAGTGTATCACGGTGTTACAGAATTCTAAATGGCATGCGAGCAGGCTGTGTGGTGCAATCCTATATCATCTCAGTAGCAGTGGCATGGGATTCCCAAAAAGTTCCAGTCTACGAGTAGTCCACTATCCATCTAGGAACAACCACTAACCACTCCACTGTCAACCTTGTCCAACCCACCAAACGCAGTAATAATCATAATATGCAATCTTAATTCATCAATATTCCATGCTAAACGCTTAACATAATGCATAACTTGCATTATTACATATTTTTCTCCTCTCACCTCTCTTGTATAGTACAAAGATTTTAAATCATAGGCTGTATTCTTTTTGTTAAACCCAATAAAAATTATGTTAACTGTTTCTGTGGAAGAGACCACGAACTCGATTCATATACTATAATTTGAGATTACTGTATTCGATAATAATTATTAGCAATGCGTTATTGTTTTATTAGAAATTTCTACTATTAATATAACAAGTTGTATTGTTTAATAAAATGATATTGTGGATTGCATATCTCATATAAACAGTAGGATAGTATACAAACTTTAAGAAAAACGTTAATGTTTCATAGATGGGATTCCACATGTGAATAAGCATATCAAAAATGGCAATTGCCCACACACATATATCAGAAAAATGATGGTGAAAAATGTGTTTGAGAAGACATTTGATATTATTACGATACATCAATATCATTTCTATCTCCGTTTCTACTTGAATCCTAAACGAAATTCCTCAGAACCCAACTAGTCAACACACCACTTCAACTCTGATCTTTATGGCGATACGCAAATTCTTTTTTGATGCCCTTAGGAGATTTTCATCCTGGTATTGGCTTAGGCTTTTCATATTATGTGTGTCTTTGTGCTTTGTACACACACGCTCACGTTATTCACATTTTACCACCACCATGCAAAATTGCATGGCGTTCGTTTGTTCGTTTTGGCGTCTCTTACTACTCTGCCCACTACCTTCAGAACACAAAACCTTATAAACTTCTATGTGACTTAAAAAAACAGAGTCGAAAAAGATTGCAACTTGACATGTTTATGGAAGAGAAGTGCATAGATATTGTGTAATTTCTCGCGCTCTCAGCACATCCGTGTCATAATGAATTTTAAAACACGCATAAATGAGGTATAAAATCCAACAAAACTCATTATTCAACCGACTCTTGGATGAACTTTTCTACAAAAAAATGTAAACACGGAGGCGGAATGGCATGCCCATTTTCTTTCAAGTTGCATCACAATGTGACAATACGATATGCAAATCAACGTTTGTAGTAATCATAAACATAAAACAATGTTACGTAAAACACTGTGGGATTTCAAGTTCCGGTTTAGTAGGCTCCTTCTTATTTAGTTCAAGTCAAGCAACACTTTTCCAATTCTGAAAAAAAATAGTCAACTCAATATTTTTGCAAGACAAGGTTACACATATTAGAATTAAGATCCAGCTAACTGGCACAGTGTCACTTTTTTTGTAGGTTGACTGTCCACTACATAATACGTATCTACTATTATGTTTAGTTAATAAAAATGTGTTTTTGTAGCCAGAGCTCTATATATAGACGAAAATAGGAGGATGTGCTGAAAGTATTTACAGACGGTTGTATAAGAAGCAGAAAGAGAGAGAGAGACAACCTGATTTACATTTTATAACGATAATAGATCCAGTCTTTTTCTGAAATGTCTTAAACTTCTTGTGACTGTAATGGCAGTGTAAAGTCAATTACTTGAGATATGGCAATAAACTTTCGTATTTATATAAACTTTTTGGCTCCATCCATCTTAAATAGTATAAACATTTTTTGTACATAATGTTAAGTGTGGTGTGCAATGCAATGTTATACCATACTGATGGCATGATAACGATATGTAAGTATGCATGGTCATCATTCCTGGCAAATAACACGAGAAAAATATTGCACGTCTTATATCATCTTTCTATATTATGGTAAAATATCCATTAGCCCATCCATCCGTTCGGTAATGATAATATGCATACTTTATTTTAAAAGACGGTCAAAAAGAAAGTGTAAATGTTTCATTACTTACACAAAACCATTGAGGTAGTACGGTATAAAAGGATAAGGATAAAAAATGGATTGGACGAGGCTTTATGTGAAGGAAAAGCGGAGGGAGTGAGAACAGAGCGAGAGAGATCTTCATCTCATAGGATCAAGATCATGACGAGAAGACGACGACGACCACAATGATGATCGTCAACTTAAACTCACGCCGACCTGACCGGCGCCTGCAAAAACTTATAAAATGCATTTATTATCCCTTTTTTCTCCTTCTTTGCTCATTTTTTCACCTTAATGGCTAGCCAAAAGGTGTAAGCTCAAGTGTGGTAGTCAAGAACATTGTAATACAATCATGGTAGTACGTGTTGTTACAAAGTAGTCGTGAAGAGATTGGAACAACACTGAAAAGGACATCAGCGTAATGGACTATGCAAAGCTAATGTTATTTTTTGTTTTGAGAGATTCAAGATTGCAATCCCATATTATATATATGTACTTTTGCCACACGTAAGAATCAAAAGGCTAATTGCAAACTTGAGCATTTTCATTTTTGCAATGGAGACGATAAACTGCTTAATACCTATATATGTATATCATATACATCTATCTTAGATGCGAGGTATGATATTACTTCAAAGTAAGACATGTGTTCAGGTTTTTGCGAGATGCATGCCATGCACGATGCACGAGCTTGCTTATTGCTTATTAGTAAACTTGACTGTCTTCATCCGTGTGTGTGTGTATTGAAACAAGACAAGAAGCTTGTCGTCAAGTTCATCAAAATTGCTTTTTGGGGGAATGCGCAAACCACATTAACTTCTAATATGTAACGTTTGATCATGATCTGACTGAAATTTACTATGTATATAACATCTTGATCTTGCTGGCGAATCCCAATTGAGTCAATAATAGTGAATACTTTAAGGAGACAAAAAAATCTCCGCCTCGTTCGCGTGTGTGTGTGCTCTCTGTAAACATAACGTTCTTTTCTTTCGTTTACCCAAGAAGCAGGCTTGTGGAGTATTTACATGTGTGCAAAATGTATATTAGCGTGTTTTCATTATGATGATGATAGTACAATCAATACCTAAATAGACGTAAGGCTGCTAAAGTTGTGTGTTTTTGGGGCGCCGACCTTGACTAACTACTACATGTAATGTCTGACTATAAGGATTCACTTTTTCCTCTTTCTCTATCTCTCTCTCTCTTTGAGAAGCACTTCTGTAGCTGTACTTTTGTCATTAGGTCCCATGCCATGTGGCTCTCTGTGGAATTCTCGTTGGGTTAATCCAATACAATAAAAAAAGTAAATAATGCAAATTTTTACAACCCTTAATTCTACCTACATGGATGCATGGCGCATGTTTTATGGTTTGGAAAAGCCCGTTTCTTATACAACTGCCAAGTATGTGTACATCTGTCCAAATGATACAATTTTTAATGGATGATGACTTGGCTTCGGAACGGTGTCATGTAGCCGTGGCCGTGATTCCCAATCTTATGTTATTTATGACACGATGCATTTTTTGACTTCATACAGGAAGTCAGATTATATAGCATGCTTATGTATGTGAATTTGATGGACAAAAAAATGATCTGGGAAATTTCTCCTGGTCCTATACTAGTTACTTTGATTTGATGATGATGGCTAGTTCATACATAAAATATAATAATAATATTCTAGTTTGAAAATTTTTGTTTGCTGAAGACCAATTTTTTCCTTGGTAGACAGGATTTTTAGACAAGAGGCGACTATGATATTGATGATGAGATGATACCATATGATATTCAAGTTTGTTTGCAGATGCAGCTACTAAAAAGGTTGGCGACTGGCGACAGTTTGCTCCTTCTCATCTTGTTCATCTTTCTTGCTCTCTCGACTTGACTAGCCTAACTTTTTTGTTTTTGTAAACGACACGTCTTGATTTTTCGACTGCAAAAACTCTCAACCATCATAAGATGCTGACGATGAGCGAAACCAAAAGTGAAACGCGCTTAATAAGGCAAAGTCATCTTGTAATTTGCTATATTGCTCTAACTGCATCTTTAATCTTTAGGGATATGATTTACGTCTTGAGGCGTCTAATGAAATGATGATATGAATCGTCGTTTTCTTGTTCATAATCGTAATGTGCTGTATTTCACAATATTATTATATTATTGTAAGCCTGATTCGATATGTCTTTGGTTTGACAAGGTGCACCCATATTATGCACTTATTGTGTCCGCACGTCACTGTTGACTGTGTTTAAACGTCCAATGGATTCAATTGTATTTGTATTCTTATATCACATCAAAACAACAAGACACGTAATACATTACCTACAGGACATTAGACACATCATCGATATCGTCACAATATCCTTTATCATCAGTTGCTATCTTCTATTTAACTGAAGGCTCACTTACATACTTATCATCATCATCATATTATACTATATAGCCCGTTACTACAAATGGTTATTAGTCGGAGGAGGCAGTAGAGAGCAAGAGCACAAGACAAAAAAGATCTTCTCGCCTGAACCCATCGGCTCTCTCTCGCTAGGAATTTTCGTGAAGCAAGAAAAAGCAGTCAGGAAGGCGCCGGAATTATTTTCAGTGCTTTTTATATCCATCCACTAATTTTTTTGCTGCCACTTCTTCTTTATCATCATCATAATATCTCATTTCGTAACATCAAGCATGTATGTTAAGTAATACATAATGATGGTCATGTTGTGATACGGAATGAGTGATGCTTATATGCTACGATCAATTTTCTTCTTACTCTGAAAGCTTTATCAAACATAAAGGTGGGGAAGGATTGGAATGTTGTGGAACTGGTAATATTACAACTTAACTATGATGACGAGTTTACTACAATTACAGCTACAGAAAGCCTTCTGGATAGGAGACAGACGCTTGGAAAACCACGTAGTGAAATAGTAATTATTATTGAGACGACAGACTTATTATGCATATGGTAATATGGCATCATGGTTCAATACATTACGAAAATGAAATGAGCATGGAATGCCTGTTTTTGTGTGTATGACATTCCAATTTACATCAATTACAATGAAGTTTCCGTATTTCATAATGCAATAATCTCGATTTGTATGCAGGGTGCTTACTGTGCTCAAATATTGTTTTTCCATGGGGTGAAGGTGAAGGTTCAAATATACACGAAGCAAAGTGTGGGTTCAGAAACACCCCACGCTTTTGTTGCCTCAATATATACATACATACGTACATTACATTCCTGCTGTTAATCTTACAATTTGCTGTTGAAAGCACGTAACATATATGTATTATAAATGTTTAAGTATTTGTTTTCACATGTCCTATCAGTTTTTGCATGTTTTTTTTTTCGAGGACAAATGTCACTGGAGATTTTTTAAGGAAACAATAATTTTTTCATGAATGAAAATTAAATCTGACCTTATCAAAAATACAAATTGTTTTTGTTTAGTAGGTACATTGACAAAGCAAAAATGTGTTATTATAGGTAGAGAAACCACCAACGGAAGAAGTGATGCAAATAATTTTGGCAACAGTCAACAGTTTGGAATTTTGCGTGCAATTCATTTCGTATGCATGCGCATGATGTACAAGCTACAATGATAGTAGTAATAGTAAACTTTGTAGCGCTTTTGGCTACTACTGTTTTGTGATTTTTTGCTTAATATGTGTTCACCACAGCAAAAAAAATGCTAATAGGCAAATCTGTCTTAGTTGATCAGATTTTTGGAATTATGTAAGTAGGCATATGTATGGGTTGATGGTATGAAATTTGCAAGCAATATATAAGACGGCGACTGTCTTAAAAGATGATTGGAATAGCTAGATAAACAACTATGATGCTGTGCAAAATATGGATGAAGAAGAAAGTTGTTAGCACGCTCCTTTGTATGTCACTGTCAAGGTTGTTGGCTGTAGGAGTTAGTAGGGGTGATTGCATGCTTACATACTAGCAAGAAATTACGCCATACGGGACCGACAGGAAGGTGCCGGTAGAAAATGTTTTTTTGTTAACACCATTATGGAACGTTGTTTTATCATATTTTCTTTCTGGGCTGAAACAAAGTAACGTTTTACTGATGATGATGATGATGTAGACAGGAGTTTATTACCATGTTGTATAACTTTTATAGAATAGGAGTCATAGCACAATGAGGTAATAATTATCAGTCTCGGAAAAAACAAGACTGTAATTTACATACGGATTATTCACTTTTTTTCTCTCAGTCTTGTAGTATTTACGGAACAAGATTTTCCACCCTATTATTTCCATTCCTTAAAATACGAGTCACGCATGAGGTATCTCGCTATTCAAATGCAGATGCAACAGGATCTTGTGTAAATGAAAAAGCGTAGTTTTGATCATTCCCCACGTTTGCATAATTAGTTGACCACCATTTTGCTATACGGCCGTCCTTGACCTTCACCTATAAAAATGTCAGTTATAGTACATAGTTTGTACTCTACTTGGACACTCTTTGAAATTCAAAATGCGATTTTCTATTATTGTTTAACATTCCAATGTCATGTCAGTGAGTCTGATGAAAGGTGAATATATGCTTAACTCCAAATCTTTGAATTCATGTGAATTTGTCAATTTCGTCAAGAATATGTTGCAAATGAATATCAGTATGGCCGTTTGATGATTAAAGAATACTAATTGATATAATAAGGTTTCAAAGATTTTTATTTCATTCTTGAAAATTCAACTTGTATAACACACATGTGTCTATAGTATGCAACAATAGTATCTATGTATTTCTATATCTAAATATACTATGATACATAATACAGTATAAAAACTGACTTATAAACACCGGTTAGCTAGAGGATAGGAAATTGTTTAAAGGTAGTATCAAAAGTTACTTAAAGAAGGATTGTATCTATAAAATTCTTTTTTGTTTCACTCTATTTTGAGTATCCCAACCGCGCAGAAAATGAGAAGCTATATAATATACTGTTGTCGTTGATTTAATAAAATGCTAAAGTTTTCATTCAATTCAATCAATATTACGGTCATTATCTAAAAATGTTAATAAGTTTGATTAGCTTTGAGTGGTCACATACTTACATAGATTCCTACAGGTTAATTAATTGCACATGCATTAGTGTGTGTGTGTGGGTTCAATTCATTTTTTTGTTCCACAACAGTCGGGATTTGAGACCAAGAAGTATGAACACATTACATTATAGCTGCATTATTATTACTTTATAGAAATAAGTCTTGAGATCAATTACATTTTGTTTCCTTTTTTGAAGAAGACTTGTAGTTTTGTAGTAGAAAGTCTAAGCTATTAGCGTTTTAGTAATATAAAAGTCTATGTTCTGAAGCAGGACTGAGGAGGATGGAGAAGAATGTATGTATTAGAATGTTAAGAATCTATCTTTGCTCTTCTTTCCGAAAGAACAGTTACTGTTAATAATGTTTTCCGTGGTGTATGTATACAGATATAAATGCTATCATTTGTAAAATTCTGTGTAGAATTTAAATTATTACAACCTGTTTGATGCTTTTTGCTTTTTCTCACGTTTCTTTCTACAACCATTTATCTTAACTATGTAAATACATTTCGCCTATCAGACTAAAAAAATGCTTTCGATCATCGAGTGGTTTTGTTTTTTGTGCTTGGATTTTGTGTGGCCCAAAGGTTAACACTGAAACTCTTTGGCAGTTATATCTACAAGATCTTTCATCAATCCTTCCAAATTATTGATTTCTTGGTTGAGTTCTTCTGTACTGTAGCATTTTTGAAGTGGGGGCGATGATGGCTCGTCTGACTGGACAAAGTAGTTATGTACAGAGGGAGGGTTTTGTAATTTCACTGGGTTTGAACGAGTGTCCGTTACATGTGGAGCTACAAAGATTGCAAAGGTTTTATTAAACATTAAAAGGTAAAGTATCCTCTCCAAAGATAAATATATTATAAACTATAGATTCTCACTTGATTTATTTGTGACTACACCAACTCCCGGTGGGAAGGTGATTACAGGTGCTGGTGGTGGAACGCCAAAACTTTTTAAATTTCCTGATGCATTGGCCCCACCTCGACGCGTGAGAGTTGAGAGATTATTGGTGGACTGAGCAGTTCCATAATCTGAAGTGGCACTATAGAACCGTGTGAAATCCAGATCATTGTAAAAACATTGTCCTTATCGAATATTTAGCATGAGCAATGATCCTAAAAATGTACTGACTAACCTGTATTGTCCTCCATGATTATGAGTGAGGTTATGTTGACTTGATGCATTACTACTGAGAGACAATGGGACAGTCACACTGCTGCAACTTCCACTGTGCTTGTTTTTGTTATTTATTCTTCGCAGTGTGGAAGAACCCGTATCTAGGTCATCGTCATCAGTGGTCACAACTATCAAAGTTTGCAAAAAATGTTTCAATCTCACATTCCCCAAGTATTCTCACACTTTTAAAGAGTTCCTATATAATATTCATAGCTAAAAGATAGCATACCTCTCCTGCTGGCACGGAGTGCACGTTTATCAAGAGAATGAGTAGTTCGATGATCATCAATGAGATCAAACTCGTTGGAAGAACTAGATAGTAAAGTTTGATGCTGTTGCATCTGTTTCAGTTCCATTTGGTCATGATGAATCCATAAATCAGGTGGATTTAATTTCCCAGATGCAGTCATTTTCATCATTTCTGGGTCATGTTTTCTAAAAACGGGGATAAAAGTATGAATTTGCATTCTTTTCTATAGAACATGCGAAATTTAAGACTTCAACTCTCATCCTATGCTTACTTCATTTTCTTATCTTTCTTGACTCCCATAGCATTATTTTCCAAATCTCTTGCCTTCCTTTTATAGTAAATGCATAGTGCCACGCTGGCCAAAGCGAATAGGACCGAGAGTCCAATAAGAATGTAAAGAACAATTTGATTTGGTCGTTGAATAGGGTTGTGAGGAGTATTTGCAACAGTCTGATAGTGCGTCAGCACCTTTGGAGTCTTAACAGACTTGATTTCTGTCGTTTGTCCAAGTCCACTCCTTCTCCATTTCCCACTCATCCGGAAATGGTAGGTTGTGTCCGGAGTTAATCCGGTAATTTTATGTGTGAGCACATCATCTGGAACGGATTCCTCAACCCATTCCTTTTGCGTTGTTGTGTAATAAATTATATAGCTCTGTAGAGTATCTTCAGTGGATAAGCTCGCATCGTGATGGTGTGAGATCGTTGATGGAGGTGGTTGCCAATTTAATACTACGCTGGATTGTCCAGCTTGTGAACTACATTCATTAAAAGGTTTAAAAAAATAGGTCAGCCACTTACAATAGTAATCGGGGCAATGTAAGTACTATACTACTACTGCAAATTTTATTGCACTTACTCGGTAAACCCCACAAGAGTAAGGTCTGCAGGTGGTGGACGTGAGTTAGCCGTCGTATTTCCAGCAACCAAGCTCCATTGTGAACGTTTATGGCCGGCTACTACGCTTACACTAAACTCATAAGTTGTGCCCGGTCGAAGGTTCTCAACCATATAGCTCGTTTCAGTTGTGTTGATGTATGAGTATTTATTATCAGAGTCAACAGGCATATACCGAACCACATATAAAACTTTGCCCAGCTCCTTCCGAAACATGTAGCCCCCGTTATCAGTCCAATAAAGTATGATGGAAGTAGGTGATAGCGTTATTGCACGAAGTCCCACAGGTGGAGGGAGAAAGTTTATGAGCTCATCAGAAAAGTCATCATCGTCCTCTTCCAACGTCCGAACATTTTCATAAATTGGAATCCCATCCCCAACTCGGTTGTAAGCACGAAGAGAAATAACATATTCGGAGTTTGGACGCAACCCGTCAATTTTATATGATCTACGTCCTCTGTCCACCAATTTCGTGTGGACGTCTGGAATCCCTTTTCCCCAGCCGATTGTGTAGCCCCGAACTAAAATGTCATTGCCATCCCGAGACCTAGCTGGGGTCCACGTGATTGTGATGGATGACACTCCTGGACGAGCTTGCATTCCTTCGGGTCTATCTGGAACTTGGCTTTCATCCAAATCCTTTGCGAAAGTTAATGCACTCATCCACTCTGTAAATGGACCCGTTCCGTTCACATTCATGGCTGCAATTCTAATTTGATACTCGGTCGATTTCTCAAGATCTGGGATGATTAGTGATAATGTGTTGGCATCCGTTGTCACCGTCTCGGCTCGCTTCTTCCCTTTTGCTTTGTGTTTAACTTTGTAGCCGGTAATTTGCCCATTTTGGAATTCAATTGGTGGAGGAAGCCAAGAAAGTCTTAAGGACTGTGGATACAAAGAAAAATTAGGCTATCAGCTTTCCATCCAACCTCTTAGTATATATATATATATATAGGGATAGCGGATATTGTCATATTATATATTTTCCTTACTGATGCGGAATTTGGCTCAACGGTAAAATTATGCGGTGTATCCGCAGGAATGTCAGAGAGTGTACGAACGCTTACTGCTTCTTCTGGTCCAGGGCCGTTCTAAATAAAATATTCATAGACACGTGTGTAAAACCATGGCCAAAAAAACCTGCTATCGTACTTGATATCTACTAATCACAGCATCTTGTATGGATTCTTACTCTACTAACAGCATGTACTTTGATTTTGTACATTGTGAAAGGTTTCAAGCTGTCAATTTCAGCTTGTGGAATATTAACCGTTAAAGTTTCTCCTCTCCCGTCATCATTGCCAAATATGCCTCCATTAACTTCCTGGTAAAATATAACCCATCTTTGTACAGAATCACTTGCCGTCGACCATCTCACTTGTACGGAGCTGCTTGATGTGGGTATAGCAGTAAAGTCCTCAATAACAATTGGATCTTCTCCAACACTTCGCACTGTGATTTCATTGGAATGAACACCTGGCCCTGAGGGACCATACGCTTGTACTCGAAAAATGTATGTTGTATTTGGTTGTAGACGGTCAATAGTGGTTTCCGTTGGCGGAACGGGGTTCTTTGCAGACTTTGTTAGATTCACCGTTCTTTCACGTGGAGAGTCTGTAAGTTTTTTGTAATAGATTGTGTAGCCCAAAACTGGCACAGCTTCCACAATGAAAGGTGGACTCCATTTGAGAGAAATGCTGTCGGATGTTACAGATGTTGCGGTGAAATTAGTTGGGGGACCTAACTGTGTCGGTGGTTTCTCTTGGCCGGGTCTTAGAACACGTAGATGCATTGTTTGCTGTTCCGTTCCACCGGCATTTGTACCAAAGCATTGGTAAAAGCCCGTGTCAGAGGAAACCAACCCCAGAATTCGCAACCTTGTGGAACCAGGTGGATGCTAGAGGCATTAAATAAAATGTTTCCATCTATTGCTATAATACATAAAACGAAATGGGAATTGCTTATGGCCACTTTTTTTATATCTTTATACCTGGAAGTAATCCCCATGCAAAATTTGTTCCCCATTTCTAAGCCACTTCAACTGTGGTGTTGGGGTTCCAGAAACTCCGCAGTTTAGCTCGACATCATCCTTCTCATATGCATAGTAATTGACAATCTGATCTGAAGTTTTCAGTGGAGGAATTACCACATCAATGGTGGCTTGAACGTCAATAGAGTCTTCCTTATTTTCAGCACGGCACTGATAAGTACCTCTGTCTGCGGGTGTGACAGATCTTATGTGCAGATTGGCTTCCCCGATTATAGTAAAACGAGTTTCACTGTCACTGTGCAAAAAAATAAAGGCAATTTGTCAAGTGATAATAATAGTCCAAATCCGATAAATAGTGTTACATTGTTTTATCCATTAAGCTATTACGTAAAATCAATGGCTCCCCCTTCCTTTAGCCACATAATTCGAGGTTGTTTAGGATGTGCAACTGCCGAGCATTCCAAAACGATGTCAGTGCCAGCTAACACTGTTCTTGACTTAGGTACTGCAGTGAATACTGGTGGTGCTGAATCTTTCTCCGCTAAAATGATCATGCAATAAAATTACACATGAATATTTGGTATGCCTGGTAGGTTTAAAGTAATACATGTGGCATTATATGTATGTATGTCCGTCGTACAATTAGGAAGAATGTACAATCTTCCACTTCTGCTAAATCCACTTCCTGAATCCACTGAACATTTGTAGGCCCCAGCATCCGCTTCCAAAACGTTTTGTATTTCTAATGAGCCCGAAGGTAAAATTGTCATGCGACTATTGTCAATACTGAGCTTTGCGTCATTTTTGTACCACGTGGGAGGCTTGACCTCATCGTCACTCTTATCAATTAAGCATGCGAATCTCGCTGTTTGTCCAAGAGTAGATGTCAAATCTTCGGGGTGTTCTAAAAACACAGGAGGTCCTAATATCCTAATGCGTGCAGGTCGTGACAATACTACTGTTGAAACACCTTCAGCCTCCGATGAGACTGCTTCACATTGATAATAATTGTCAATAATGTCGGAAGTTAATGGACCAGTAATAGAAACTGCAAGTGATGACCGGTTCCCTTGAGATGTGGTTATCTTAATACCATTCCTGTGTAAAATATTTACACACTCATTATATACATTTATACCCTGTTCCAAACTTTTTAGTGACAGCACATTTTGGAAATGAGTATCTATAGCTTACGTTGACTGGTTCAGTTTAACCCCATCCTTGTTCCAATTTATCGTTAAATCCTTTCCACGCTGCTCCCCCCGTTCCACTGCACAACTAAGGGTAATTTTCAGCTCATTGTTGCTTTTCATACGAAGCGTGGAATCCAGAGGTTCGGATACAAACCTTAAAGCTTGTGTAAAATTCAGACATGATATCCAAATACTAAGCAGAAGTACTAAACAACTGCAACCTGCAAATTCCAATTTCACAATCATTATTATAGCTTTCACAATTTTTACAACAATAAAATATTAGTACAATGTGTCACGTACTTTTTCGTTTATCCATCATCGTAGAGACCATTTTCCAGTACACAATTAATGTGTAGTCGCAGCGCAGGATTCCTTTGAGGAATCCCGATTCTTGTTGATTTATGCAAGTATCTTTTCCAAACTCATTTCTAATCTTTTATTTGCTTTCTCTACATTTTGCAGTCAGGTTTAGTATCGTAAGAATCGGACTTTTTCATCCGCTTCAGCTCACACCATTGGCAAAACTGATCAGGATTATTTTTTGGGAAGCCTTCTACCCTTAAACTTGAGCCTTTTCAGTAGTCCCCTACTAAATGGTTGGACAACAGGGGAAGCACACACTTTACACTTCAAATATCCGAAATCTCCGTAAAAATCTTCATTTTTTCGTGCTCCTTCGCTACCTTCTCACCTACATTTTCACACTTTAGCATTTATGCAGTGATGGCACATAAAGTGATGCGGAGAGTAACACAATGAATGGAGCACACAGCAGCAAATAAAAAACCTCATCAGATCAGATATACATTATATATTATGTGTAGGTTAAGTCTCCAGGGACCTTTACCCTACCTTGTCTCTTTCAACTGGAGGACTTTTTGTTAGACAGGTAGCAAGCAAACTTCAAACTACTGGAGGAAACCAATACGATGAAGCTAAATGTGTGCTCAAATCTTTCAGCATTCTTTCTCCATGTAAAAAATAAATAATAATAATAATGATAATAATATTCTTTTTGGAGTTATACTAGTTGTACTCATTCCTCTTCTATTTTGGTTACTTACTTTCATCCGTAAAAATACTATTCAACATTCAACGGCAGACCAATAATATATATATATATTTGAACATGTATAAGAATGTATTTGTTTTGTGTACTACAGACCAGAAAAGGACATAGACATAGGTAGGTATACACGCATACTTATGTAGTTGCATATAACAAGAAAATTTTTCCAAACATGTATAATATAAGGAATTGAGCTGGTCTTTTATATAACTACGCTGCATGGAAAAGGAACCCCTTGCCTTACTGTCTGGTTCTTCTGGTTTCTGGTACTTGGTTAAAATGCATTTTGATTTTATTACACATAATATAAATGCCAACTCTGTGTAAGCAAACCAAGTGGAGAGAAGATTCAATATCTGTTCTTGTTCACAGCATAACCTAGCCCCTAGTAGCTTGTCTGACTTTTTCGGGTTACTTACACATACAAGATACTCTGATCATGTTCATGATGATGTCTTTTACTCTGCTTTACTTACCTTTCCCTGTGCCCAAGTTATGGTGTTGTGTGATAAGTGAGAGTGCCTGTTGTACCTTTTTGTGCTTCTGGGAATATCCAGATTACATATCATGGTCATAGTCGTTACATAGCTTTAGAAATCAGCATATACACAGCCAACCATAATATCTCTGTTTTTTGTAACATACATGAAAAGGATAATAAAGAGGCTTTTGCTCTATCTCTTCACCAGCAGTATTGTGTTTATCACGAGAACCAAAATAGGAGTAGGTAGGTACTGCAGCCTGCCTATCGCTCAACACGATATCACAATTGCTTTACTAGACTAGATGGCTGTGAGTTGTAAACAGAGAAACAGTGTAGACTCACACGGTGAAAATCCGAGTGAAAAAAGCATGACAAGTCAAGTCAGTCAGTCAAGTAAAAGGGTGAGAGATGTATGAATGTAAATACATAAGAAAGCAAAAACAAGTACAACATTCATTCAATTGCATGCAACTTGTCTAGATTGGTTAGACTCATTCTCAAGAAGAGGATGGATACATAATGTATTGCATTTATGCTGTGCTTTTCATGCTAAACAGCCTTTTTAAAGGTGGCAATCTGTGTTTCGTTGAAATAATAATAAAAAACTTACTTGTCTTGTAAAAGTTACTAGGAAGAAAGTTGGGTTTCACAAGAGACATGCAGATGCACACCCGCTCATTCTCACAGTATTCCAAATTCTCATTGTGAATTCAGAATGCATCTTTCTCTCTTTCGCTTGCGATTCTCGTTCTACGTTATTAACGCAGCTTTAGCAAGTTTATAGGAATGAATGGGAGAACGGGAGAGTGAAGCTCCCTGGCTCCGTGGAAGTAGCGTATGTATATGTATGCAGGCATGTGCATATAAGTACAGGCATAGCATAGGCATATAAGTACAGGCATAGGCATATAAGTACAGGCATAGGCATATAAGTACAGGCATAGCTTCAGGATAGCCATCTGACGGAATCGGGTATGTATTACGTACAGCCAAGCTTCGGTTTTACAAGTTTCACCTTGTATGATGGCCTCGACTCCGTCAACAAAAAACCAACATGTTGGTATAAGAGAATCCAAGTGTGGAATAGAGAAACTTCTCGACGAGCTGAATAAGACAAAAGAACTTCGTTGTGTGTTGCGTGTACTCAGTTTGGTAGTTAGTGAACGCAGTTTAACCAAAACTATTCAGCTAAAGTTAATCTTTGAGTTTAAATTTCGAATAAACATGTCGAACAGAACGACAAGGAAGAAGCGAAAAACAAAAACCGGTAAGTTTGAAAGATACTGAGTTTGTTTGTATCAGAAATATTTGCTAATGGAATTTAATTTGACACAGTGACTGAAGATATGCTCCGACGCCGAACAAGTTCAACCAGGATTTGATCCGTCAAGATTGGTCTCCGACTCCGACCAACATGTTGGTGATGTGAGTTTCGAAAAGGATGACTCGGTGTCGATGTCCAGTATGATGAATAAGCCAACTTTGAGGAAGCGGAAGGCGAGAGCATGTAAGTTTAATTATTTGTCAAGTTAAAGTTTTTAATAATTAACAAGTTGAGGTTGAAACAGATGCTGGATTGTTTGTAAAATAATGGGAGAAATGAGGATTACAAATTAATTTGAATTTCACACAGGTACAGTGACTGCAGTTGATCCTCCGCCGCCGGAACAAGTTCAACCAGGATTTGATCCGTCAAGATTGGTCTCCGACTCCGACCAACATGTTGGTGATGTGAGTTTCGAAAAAGATGACTCGGTGTCGATGTCCAGTATGACGAGTAAGCCAACTTTGAGGAAGCGGAAGGCGAGAGCATGTAAGTTTAATTATTTGTCAAGTTAAAGTTTTTAATAATTAACAAGTTGAGGTTGAAACAGATGCTGGATTGTTTGTAAAATAATGGGAGAAATGAGGATTACAAATTAATTTGAATTTCACACAGGTACAGTGACTGCAGATGATCCTCCGCCGCCGGAACAAGTTCAACCAGGATTTGATCCGTCAAGATTGGTCTCCGACTCCGACCAA
>LJIJ01003102.1:0-21273 GCA_001718145.1 Orchesella cincta | reverse complement strand
TCATTATTTAGATTGTGCGATCTGTCTCCATTTCATCTTCCTATAGTGAACCCGGGAAACACTACAGGGAATACTGCAGTGTTATAGCCACCTCCCTCGTGGACAACGACTACAGTATTACGTCCCCCGTACTAACACAGAGCCAAGGACGATTAGCAGGGCGAGCTGGGAGTTTTTGCAAACGACCCAGGGGGATTCGAAGCCCGGACCCATGACAAGCAGCCCGAGAGCTTACTTGCAAGGTCTGGCTCGCCCTGCGGATGGACATACAAATGCCAACCATAAACTTTCTTATAATAGGTTTCAAATTTAAACCGTATAATTTGTTTTTTGGGGCGATTCTATTCAAACTCATTGAGCAACGGCTGATGGCATAATGCAAATGCAAACCTAAAAAATATTTCAAAATGCTATTATGTTTCGAAATTAGAGCAATTAAATTTTTTTGGGGCGATTCTATTCAACTCATTGAGCAACGGCTGATGCATAATGCAAAATGCAGCATAGGCTTAAATTTCAAAAATCTAATTAGGTTTCGAAATTAGAGCAATTAATTTGTTTTTGGGGCGATTCTATTCAAACTCATTGAGCAACGGCTGATGCAAAATGCAAAAGGCTGCATAGGCTTAATTTCAAAAATCTAATTAGGTTTCGAAATTAGAGGCAATTAAATTTGTTTTTGGGGCGATTCTATTCAAACTCATTGAGCAACGGCTGGCATAATGCAAATGCAGCCATAGCTTAATTTCAAAAATCTAATTAGGTTTCGAAATTAGAGCAATTAAATTTGTTTTTGGGGCGATTCTATTCAAACTCATTGAGCAACGGCTGATGCATAATGCAAATGCTGCCATAGCTTAAATTTCAAAAATCTAATTAGGTTTCGAAATTAGAGCAATTAAATTTGTTTTTGGGGCGATTCTATTCAAACTCATTGAGCAACGGCTGATGCATAATGCAAATGCAGCCATAGGCTTAAATTTCAAAAATCTAATTAGGTTTCGAAATTAGAGCAATTAAATTTGTTTTTGGGCGATTCTATTCAAACTCATTGAGCAACGGCTGATGCATAATGCAAATGCAGCCATAGGCTTAATTTCAAAAATCTAATTAGGTTTCGAAATTAGAGCAATTAAATTTGTTTTTGGGGCGATTCTATTCAAACTCATTGAGCAACGGCTGATGCATAATGCAAATGCAGCCATAGGCTTAAATTTCAAAAATCTAATTAGGTTTCAAATTAGAGCAATTAAATTTGTTTTTGGGCGATTCTATTCAAACTCATTGAGCAACGGCTGATGCATAATGCAAATGCAGCCATAGGCTTAAATTTCAAAAATCTAATTAGGTTTCAAATTTAGAGCAATTAAATTTGTTTTTGGGCGATTCTATTCCAATTCATCAAGCGTGCACGGGTGCGAAATTCAAATGCAACCAAACGTTTTCGATGGATATGAGATGCTTTTACTGGTTGTACATGCAAAATAAATGAAGGTAAGCGGTGGTTTCGTGTTTTGTTTTTATTTTTTTCAAAATATTAGTTTTTTTTACATTTTGTATAAAGTATAAATGTTAAATAATATACTAAACATTACATGTTAATAGTATTTGCATATTTTAACAGCTGTTTGGTTTATTACAGACGTTGCGTTGTGCTTTTATTCCTTTTTCCTAGTGATTTTCTGTTGATTTTGAAAATGGCGACGGACCAGAAAGCCATCTGATGAGCATAATGTCAGTTCTCTAATGACCAGGCTTCTGCATTGTCGTCTCAATCGTTTTTCAAAACGTTGTGCACGAATTTCGTTGTTATAAAGAGCATCAACTTCAAATATATTTTGAACTATTTTAGAAGGGCTAATCTTCCTTAATCGATGATAGCAGTACAATAATACATATAAACCACACTTATTAGAGTAATTAGGTTGTGTACGGGCACATGTTTTCCACGAAATAAAGAACGGGAATTTTTATACCTAAATTTTTTATTTCTGATTTTCGTGATTTCACCATAAACAGACAAATCCAGTGGCCCAATCGGGATGTTGAATTTCGCTTAAATGTATTGAGAATTAAAATGCGAGGAAAAGTGGTATTTGGAGTTAAGTGTAGTTCGTCAATTGCAATTACATCAAAACTTACATTAAATCCTCTTGTAATACATTTTAGATATGCTTCAATGGTACATTCGTCCATTTTGAATATTACTCGATATAGACTGATTTATACTTGTCCAACTGTAAACATTTATTACTCTGCATACATACGACGCAGGTAAGGCTTTCAGTTGTGGCGGAGTTGAACGCAAGGTCGAGACGTAAGGAGCCTGTGCGCAATGGGTGATAGCTTGAAAGGTTTCCACTTGGTACTAAACTTATTAGGAAAAGGAAGCCTGTATTTATAAAATCTTGAAGAGTGAGTCCGTGTGACGTTGCGTTTTGATCCAATGCTGCAAAAGACCATGTATAGGGTACCATGCATTTTTTGTTTGCTGCGTCCAAATCAAGTGCATGTGGATAAATGGGTTCGCCGTCAATCAAGACCCGCAAATCTCTTAGCTTTTCAGATTGAAACGTCATAGCAGTAGTATTGTAGGTGCCAAAAAAACTTTGATGTTTTACACAAACCAATAATAATGGGTTTGGTAAGGGTCCGACGCTTTCGGATAGGTGGTTCGTCACACCAGTTGGTATCGAAAAGTTAACAACCTCTCGACTATTAAACGGGTAAAGTAAGCGCTGTCCAGAATTCAAAATGTTTTCATGAATGCTTTGAATGCTTGGATGTACCAGTGCCCGTTTAACCATCAAGTGTATTTTTCTATACGAAACTGCGAATTAAATGTCTTTCCAGTGCCTAATGTTGGGGCATCAATATATAATGTGGGGGCTGCTCTTCGCATTCTCAATCGAATTTGGTGTGGGGAGGTAAGAATTTACCACTTTCAAGTAAACCATGAAGTATATTTCCGGAAAAATGCATAGTGGCCGAAGAAGCAGATAGGGTTTTTCTAGCCTGGTAGCCAGTGTTCCCAGCGGTAAAGTCATCGTGCTTAACGTTAGGATACAATCCCTCCTTCTGGTAAAACGTTTTCTTTAATGCATAATCAGAGCACAACGTTCGAATGAAATTGCTGCTGTAAAGGGTTGCTTTTTTCAACTAAAACGTTATTAATTTCGAGATCAACAGATTCAAAAAACGTATGAAAGAAATTGTTTGCAATTGCGTATCCATCCGTTGCTATATGTGATTCTCCGGTTGATGTACATAGCTTCCCGCTGAATTGAATGTCCATAA
This sequence comes from Orchesella cincta, assembly GCA_001718145.1. Classification (NCBI taxonomy): domain Eukaryota; kingdom Metazoa; phylum Arthropoda; class Collembola; order Entomobryomorpha; family Orchesellidae; genus Orchesella; species Orchesella cincta. Next base: position 17,976 of record LJIJ01003102.1, on the reverse strand, counting down.
AAAGATCTGTATATAAGTTTGATGGAGGAACGACAAACTCTACAACTGTTCCCAACTCAGACCCAGTAACGTTGTAAGTGTGTATATTTTTTCATAAAACGTATTTAGGATTGATATTTCAGAAAGCGGGAGTGTACTCAAATCAAGGGACTGAGATAGCCGGGTTCCGATTTTATTGGGGCACGTTGCCGTGCCTCCAGTTCGTTGGCCTCCATTTTGAAAAGTAATCGACACTAACTGTGAGAAATAGTTTTTTTGCTGCATTTATTGCACACGTTTTTAGTCGGCTGGCTTTTTTCTTTTTATTATTTTTATTGACGGGATGTTTTCTATTTTTTATAACCAGTGTCTTAGAAAGCACTTTCTTAGGAGACTTTTTGACCGGAACTGAAATATTGGACTGAATGGGTTGCTTTGAAATCCGTTTTCGCGCTTTGTCAGAAAGCCGGCAGCCTTTATCAGTGCAATTAATAGCCCGCTCCATCTAAAGCCTTTTGAAAATACAACTCCACCGTTGTTGGTCGTTCTGCGACAGGGATCAAAATCCAGTGTCAGATTTTTTTGGACGGAAAATCCGCTTTTGGGTACCTTCTTCGCGATCAATTAATGCGATGCAAGGTGAAAATTTGGAATTAAAGAGGAGCGTTTCACTGACACAATTGCTCTCGACTGCTATCTGTGAGAGAGTATACTCATTTAAATATTCGTGTCTCCTTTTATAGACGTATGGCTTTATCATTTGAGCTGTACTGGAATAATTTGGTGACCAGTCAACACACCAATTCCCTCAAACCCCAAATACTTTGAAAGGAATGGAGATAGCGATATTGATGAGCCATCTGGTATTAAGCTATACTCTAGTGTCAAATCCGTATCATTAACATTGGCAATTAGCTCAGCTCCAGAATCACTGAGCGCAGCTTGCATCTCCAACACAACGTCCTCTAATGTTGCGTCAATCATGTTCCTCACATAAAGTGCAAGTTTAGTTGATTTTCTCTTCTCTATGGCGATAGTTGAGCCTTTTTGAAAACCCTCCTTCACTAATGTTCAGTGTACTGAAATGCTCTCCTTTATTAAATTCTGTCTTGTCAAACCCCCATACTCGCGCGAGTACTATAGGAAGTACCAATGAAAATCCATGTGGTCAAATTTTACAAGTTTACCTGTCTGTATTTGACCACTGTACGTCAACACCATGGGTCTTAAACCTTACGTGGCAGAGTGGCAGTGCCACGAGAACCTTTGGCTGAAACCGAATTTTAGAAAACAAAAACTTATTGTGCCAAACGCTTCAAATCTATAATTCTCTTCGACAAACTAATTGAATCAATTATAACACCGTAAGATACGTTTTTAAGTGTTTAAATTAAAACGTAACAAATTGAAATATTTTACACGAAATATTACAAAGTTTGGTTTTCCAAACTTATCGCGGGTATTTTTTCGAATTTTATAAACCCTTGATTTTTCACCTGGAATATTTAGCTATATGTGTTCCAAATTTCAGGTCAATCGGATGATAGACGTAGGCAGAAAATGCGTTTTTAACTGCCCATGTCGATTCTTTTATCACCCTGCCTTCAAACGTCTTACTTGCCCCACCAGAATGATTCTACATGATACTTAAGGTGGTCTTATAATATTAGCATAAGTTTTAAGAAAAATTTTTGAGAGGCAATCGACTTTCATAAAGCTGGTGAATTACTCACGCATATTTTCCAACCCTACGGTCCTGAAATTCGCAAAAAATGTAAGGAAGAACGCTTTGATGCAAAACATAATATGCCGTGAGTAATTCCACCAGCTTTCTATGAAAGTCGATTGCTCTCAAAAATTTTTTCCAGTTAAAACTTATGCTACATATTAATAGACCACCTTTAAGTTATGCATGATAGAATAGTCATTCTGGTTGGCCAGTTAAGACGTTTGAAGCAGGGGTGTAAAAGAATGGACATGGGGCAGTTAAAGGGAAGCCATTTCTTCTACGTCTATCATCCGATTAACCTGAAATTTCGAACACATATAGCTAAACAATATTCCCTAGTGAAACATCAAGGTTTTTTTAATTCGCAAAAAAATACCGCGAAAGTTGAAAACCAAATTCTTGTATTTTCGGTGATAAAATTTTCAATTTTACGTTTTATTTTAAAACACAAAAACGTAGTCTTACGGTGTTATAATTATTCAAAAGTTTGTCGAAGAGAATTACTTTTACCACATTTTGGCACATAAGTTTTGTTTCCTAAAATTCGACGTTTACGCCAAAGTTTTCGCTAGCACTGTCCACTCTGCCACGTAAGGTTTAAGACCCGGTGTTGACGTACCAGTGGTCAATATACAGACAGGCTAAACTTGTAAATTTTACACACATGGATTTTCATTGGTACTTCCTATAGTACTCGCGCGAGTATGGGGTTTGACAAGACAGAATTTAATAAAGGAGAGCATTTCAGTACACTGAACATTAGTGAAGGAGGGTTTTCAAACACATCAGGCTCAACTATCGCCATAGAGAAGAGAAAATCAACTAAACTTGCACTTTATGTGAGGAACATGATTGACGCAACATTAGAGGACGTTGTGTTGGAGATGCAAGCTGCGCTCAGTGATTCTGGAGCTGAGCTAATTGCCAATGTTAATGATACGGATTTGACTAGAGTATAGCTTAATACCAGATGGCTCATCAATATCGCTATCTCCATTCCTTTCAAAGTATTTGGGGTTTGAGGGAATTGGTGTGTTGACTGGTCACCAAATTATTCCAGTTACAGCTCAAATGATAAAGCCATACGGCAATGTCTATAAAAGGAGACACGAATATTTAAATGAGTATACTCTCTCACAGATAGCAGTCGAGAGCAATTGTGTCAGTGAAACGCTCCTCTTTAATTCCAAATTTTCACCTTGCATCGCATTAATTGATCGCGAAGAAGGTACCCAAAAGCGGATTTCCGTCCAAAAAAATACTGACACTGGGATTTTGATCCCTGTCGCAGAACGACCAACAACGGTGGAGTTGTATTTTCAAAAGGCTTTAGATGGAGCGGGCTATTAATTGCACTGATAAAGGCTGCCGGCTTTCTGACAAAGCGCGAAAACGGATTTCAAAGCAACCCATTCAGTCCAATATTTCAGTTCCGGTCAAAAAGTCTCCTAAGAAAGTGCTTTCTAAGACACTGGTTATAAAAAATAGAAAACATCCCGTCAATAAAAATAATAAAAAGAAAAAAAGCCAGCCGACTAAAAACGTGTGCAATAAATGCAGCAAAAAAACTATTTCTCACAGTTAGTGTCGATTACTTTTCAAAATGGAGGCCAACGAACTGGAGGCACGGCAACGTGCCCCAATAAAATCGGAACCCGGCTATCTCAGTCCCCTTGATTTGAGTACACTCCCGCTTTCTGAAATATCAATCCTAAATACGTTTTATGAAAAAATATACACCACTTACAACGTTACTGGGTCTGAGTTGGGAACAGTTGTAGAGTTTGTCGTTTCCTCCATCAAACTTATATACAGATCTTTTTTATGGACATTCAATTCAGCGGGAAGCTATGTACATCAACCGGAGAATCACATATAGCAACGGATGGATACGCAATTGCAAACAATTTCTTTCATACGTTTTTTGAATCTGTTGATCTCGAAATTAATAACGTTTTAGTTGAAAAAAGCAACCAATTGTACAATTACAGCAGCAATTTCATTCGAACGTTGTGCTCTGATTATGCATTAAAGAAAACGTTTTACCAGAAGGAGGGATTGTATCCTAACGTTAAGCACGATGACTTTACCGCTGGGAACACTGGCTACCAGGCTAGAAAAACCCTATCTGCTTCTTCGGCCACTATGCATTTTTCCGGAAATATACTTCATGGTTTACTTGAAAGGTAAATTCTTACCTCCCCACACCCAAATTCGATTGAGAATGCGAAGAGCAGCCCCCACATTATATATTGATGCCCCAACATTAGGCACTGGAAAGACATTTAATTCGCAGTTTCGTATAGAAAATATACACTTGATGGTTAAACGGGCACTGTACATCCAAGCATTCAAAGCATTCATGAAAACATTTTGAATTCTGGACAGCGCTTACTTTACCCGTTTAATAGTCGAGTTGTTAACTTTTCGATACCAACTGGTGTGACGAACCACCTATCCGAAAATATAAGCGTCGGACCCTTACCAAACTCCATTATTATTGGTTTGTGTAAAACATCAAAGTTTTTTGGCACCTACAATACTACTGCTATGACGTTTCAATCTGAAAAGCTAAGAGATTTGCGGGTCTTGATTGACGGCGAACCCATTTATCCACATGCACTTGATTTGGACGCAGCAAACAAAAAATGCATGGTACCCTATACATGGTCTTTTGCAGCATTGGATCAAAACGCAACGTCACACGGACTCACTCTTCAAGATTTTATAAATACAGGCTTCCTTTTCCTAATAAGTTTAGTACCAAGTGGAAACCTTTCAAGCTATCACCCATTGCGCACAGGCTCCTTACGTCTCGACCTTGCGTTCAACTCCGCCACAACTGAAAGCCTTACCTGCGTCGTATGTATGCAGAGTAATAAATGTTTACAGTTGGACAAGTATAAATCAGTCTATATCGAGTAATATTCAAAATGGACGAATGTACCATTGAAGCATATCTAAAATGTATTACAAGAGGATTTAATGTAAGTTTTGATGTAATTGCAATTGACGAACTACACTTAACTCCAAATACCACTTTTCCTCGCATTTTAATTCTCAATACATTTAAAACGAAATTCAACATCCCGATTGGCCACTGGATTTGTCTGTTTATGGTGAAATCACGAAAATCAGAAATAAAAAATTTTTATGGTATAAAATTCCCGTTCTTTATTTCGTGGAAAACATGTGCCCGTACACAACCTAATTACTCTAATAAGTGTGGTTTATATGTATTATTGTACTGCTATCATCGATTAAGGAAGATTAGCCCTTCTAAAATAGTTCAAAATATATTTGAAGTTGATGCTCTTTATAACAACGAAATTCGTGCACAACGTTTTGAAAAACGATTGAGACGACAATGCAGAAGCCTGGTCATTAGAGAACTGACATTATGCTCATCAGATGGCTTTCTGGTCCGTCGCCATTTTCAAAATCAACAGAAAATCACTAGGAAAAAGGAATAAAAGCACAACGCAACGTCTGTAATAAACCAAACAGCTGTTAAAATATGCGCATACTATTAACATGTAATGTTTAGTATATTATTTAACATTTATACTTTATACAAAATGTAAAAAACTAATATTTTGAAAAAATAAAAACAAAACACGAAACCACCGCTTACCTTCATTTATTTTGCATGTACAACCAGTAAAAGCATCTCATATCCATCGAACATTATGGTTGCATTTGAATTTCGCACCCGTGCAGCTTGATGAATTGGAATAGAATCGCCCCAAAAACAAATTTAATTGCTCTAAATTTGAAACCTAATTAGATTTTTGAAATTTAAGCCTATGGCTGCATTTGCATTATGCATCAGCCGTTGCTCAATGAGTTTGAATAGAATCGCCCCAAAAACAAATTTAATTGCTCTAATTTCGAAACCTAATTAGATGTTTGAAATTTAAGCCTATGGCTGCATTTGCATTATGCATCAGCCGTTGCTCAATGAGTTTGAATAGAATCGCCCCAAAAACAAATTTAATTGCTCTAATTTCGAAACCTAATTAGATTTTTGAAATTTAAGCCTATGGCTGCTTTGCATTATGCATCAGCCGTTGCTCAATGAGTTTGAATAGAATCGCCCCAAAAACAAATTTAATTGCTCTAATTTCGAAACCTAATTAGATTTTTGAAATTTAAGCTTATGGCAGCCTTTGCATTATGCATCAGCCGTGCTCAATGAGTTTGAATAGAATCGCCCCAAAAACAAATTTAATGCTTAATTTCGAAACCTAATTAGAGAAAGTTGGTTGCATTTGCATTATGCATCGCCGTGCTCAATGAGTTTGAATAGAATCGCCCAACTTTATCTTTTTAATTTGAACTAAATTTGATTTCAATGTTTATGGTTGCATTTGCATAGCCCAGTCCGCACACATCACGCGTTTGAATAGCCCAATGGACAGCACTCACTTCCCCGGTGTCAAAGGCAGCGCGTTTTATCTCAATATCATTGAATAGAAACAATGGACAGCACTCACTTCCCGGTGTCAAAGGCACACCGATCCGCACATCACGCGTTTGGCCAAGGAAACAATGGACAGCACTCACTTCCCGGCATCTCACTAGCACCACACTCCACCACCCCACCCCACAGGGTCGACGCAGCCACGGATTGAAGCCGTCACGGATGACTGGACCGATAGCCGGTCGATATCGTCGCCGCCAGGCAATACGTCCCCTCCCCCCACAAAAAGCATCTCCCCAATTGTCGTTATATGACATGCGTCCTAATCATCATCATTTCATGTGGATAGTACCTACGCACATTTGCCAACCAATGCATAATTTTTAGCAATCCACCATATACCCAAAAACTCTTTTGAGCACTGCTCCACATTCACGCACTCAACCATATCCAAAATGCACATCGCGAAACATTGATATACATATGCACTATAGGTAGGCGCATAGCATCATGATGATGATCATGATGATCAATACGTTTTCGTCAAATCGCCAATATTCAAATAGGACATTACATATCTTATAATGCATTTAATTAAATGCACCCCCTCACGCATCTAACAAGCAAGGACAATTTCCAGATAACTTTTCACTAGCAATCCATCATTTAACCAAAAATTCCAACAGCTCAATATATTTACCGTGCGCACTCAACCATCTCCGAAACTGGTAGTCAACGCATATAGCGAAACCCTGATATACTCATGCAAAATAGAAGGCGACGATGATCATGATGATCAATACGTTTTGATCAAAGTAGTGGACATGGCTGCGTATCTGGTAATGCTATAATTTTGCATTAGGAGGGCAATACCCTATCTTTTATTACTCGTAATCAACCTGTGGATTGGCAGGTTCTTTTTTTTCGTCTTTTGATGTGTTTAAATGAAAAATGGGACAATCCAAGGTTAAATATCTCTCAATGACGGAATTATACGAAACACAACAACATTAAATTACATGTGACAAAAATGTAAATGAACGCTTAAGAATTCATGAAAAACAGTGGCCGCAAAGCGCATATAATGACTACGCTATTTAAGCTGGGCAATGCAGATTTGAAACCTGCATCAATCAGTTGGCTTAGAGTGTTTGGGTTTGTTATTGGGTTACTTGTCTTTACTTACAGTACTATTCTTATTGGTGAAGCTCTCTAGTAAAGTTTTAAAAGGTAGTTTAAACAGAACACAGTAAATTATGTTCCTAATTAACATAAATACAGTAAGTGTATTTAGAGAACTTACCATTCAGAATCAATATTCATTTCGTATCTACAGTATAATTAGAAGGGGATAATTTCTAGGATAAACGCTGGTTTGATTTAGAACTTTAGGCAACCACACGTGTATAAATATGCAATAAAAATAACCTTGCGATTGTAAAAAGGCGCTCTTGAATTAAGAACGAGGACAACCAGTTTTCATTGTCATTTGTGACCGCATATACTATAATTGATGCCGCATAAATATCAAATATAATAAATTGCTATGTCATCTCAGATGGCATGCCAAATCAACCTGTCGAAATAAAACATTTTCCATTTGAGATATTTTTATAGCAATCGAATCAGTCCATGAAATTAGTTGAATGTCCTTCTGAGCAAATGATCTGCCAATTATTCCTATATATGTACATCATTTAACCGGTGTTCAGTGTCACAGGTAAAATCCTTGTTCCAAAAAATTCAAAAATGTGCTCTGAGTTTGGCCAGTGTTAAGGTGAACGACAGCAATACTGCAGAGTTCATATACAAAATAATGCTAAAATTATCGAAAAGTTTCATCTACAGCTAAAATGTACATAGAATTGATAAAGTTTGGATTTTCACTCCATCAAAAAATCTACAAATTCTTCTTTGTCCACCCGTTCCAATGGAATTCTAAAGAGGAACGCTTCTATGCCGAGCGGAAACCCATACACCTTTGGCTATGGAGATTTTGCGTGTACATACTCAATCTGGCACTTTCAAATCTTGTATGTGTTCTAATAATCATACGAAAGTTCACAACGGGTGATGATGATATTTCTCTTGTTGACGTAATTCTATGCATCTTGGGAACCGTTGGGTCTATTCCAGCAGTTCTAGCGAATACAGTTTTAAAGCACTATCTCGAGGAATTTGTGCTTTCAATGAATTCACTTTTTGACTACGCTCAATTAATTCCATTGAATAACACTCATCAGCAAAAATTAGTGGAAGGTATATAAATTAAAGTTTAAAAAAATTAGTTAATACATCCACGGTTGTTTTAAAAACTGACGAAATTTTTCTTAGAATGGTACTGGAAAGTTCGTCATCAAAATTTGGTTCAAGTAATTCAGGCCCTTAACACCTTGTGGACAAAGCTGCTTCCAACAGGAGACAGTGAAATTTGGATTGAGTGGGCGAAGACCAATTTTGTCTTGTCAGTAGGATTTGAGAGCCATTTCATGTTTCTGGGTGTCGCATGCGTTAATAAGGATCCATTATACCACCTTTTTCGAATTTTGTCCTGCATTCATCTTCTCATCTCATTTATCTATTAGAATATTTTGCTGGGGATTCGTTTCTTCGTGCATATTCCTGTATGGAAGGTCTGAGAGCATCCAGTATCATGTTAATATTACACTCTGTGTTTAGAATTTATACTCCAACTTCGTGTCAATGCAAAAAGGTCTGACACGATCTTCCGCTGGAAAATTATGGAGAACCTCCCACTTTAACAAAATGCTGACAAACTACCTGCATTTGTCAATTGTTCACTCTGCACTTTACAAGCCGATGAATATTTTGCTGGGATTGACAATTTTAGCTATGCATTCGAGCACTGTTTTTAGTTATTGGTTGACTTAAAGTGTTACGGCTTTTCCATGGTATATTTACGCTCTAGGTCCCATTTTTGCAACTTGTTGTAGTCTTACGATACCCCTTTTACTTTCTCCGGCTGTGTCCGTTTATGAAACTTCAGTGGATATTTTGAGCAAGTGGAAAGCAACAGTTAGAGTCAGTTTTTGGAGTCGAGTCACATCGTACCCGGAATTGAGAGGGCGGGTGGTACAACGAAAATTGCTGCTTTGAGACCTCTCAATTTTACATTTTCGCTTTTGTTAATCCAACAAAATACAAAGTCATATTTTGACGCTTTGATCGGAAATCTTATTAATTACTTTTATTGTTAGTGCATTATAAATACCTCAAGGTTGTTTTAAAGATTACTACGCATTTATATTCATAAAATTAAAATATGTATATTATTAAAATGTATACTGATAAAATGAGTATAATAAATACTAAAGATATTGAAAGTTTTACGAATAGTTTTGGATTACTGTAACAAAATCAGATTAACCTGAGCAAATATATATTTCCAAATCTGCTGCAAAGCTGTGCTATTGTTGATCACATAAATTTATTGATTGCGGTTGTTCAAGCATAAAGTGTCATGTTTTTGCAACACTTTAATTTGGGTGCAGAGGAACTAAATATTCCAAAAATACCTCAAATTATATCAAACAGCACAAGTAACCGTCTTGATTAGGAGATTTACAAAGCGGAGGTTTTAAAGGCTTGAGATATTATTGATGGGTGCAAGAAAACATTGTTTGAGAACTACCCTATCCTTATAGGGTACAGTGGGGTTTGTGTACTAATAAAGTAGTTTGGTTGCTCATGCTTATTTTAGTAAAATTAGACTAACGGTTTGATTAATACTGAAATCAAGCAACACCAATGGACTTGAGCTCATCAACAAAATTAACGTAGCCAATATAAGATTTAAGTGGCTGAAAGGAATTCAGATACGCAGAATCCATTTCCTTTCTTTTGTGCCATTGCGGAAAATATCGGGGCTTTCACAATTTCAGCAACCTGCTTTGAACGAGAAAATATTTGACTCATGACTGTTGTATACAAAAGCAAAGTTAGAACGGCATCTTGAACTCCAGTTGAGAAAATTAAAAGTTGGGGTGCTAATATTTCAGATCCAAATGCTATGATTGCGTACAAACAAAAGATTAACCCAGCTGTAAGGAGAAACAGATTATATTGGATACGCCCATCCTGTTGTGCCACATTGTAGTAACGACCCAATATTTGGAGTTGCCTATAAATAGGCAATAGCTCCTTAGATTTTTCTGGGTTTTTAACAATTATGCAAATGAAATATTCGACATATCGACGCAAACAATAGGATTGAACTAGGGAGAAAGCCATCATGGATATTGCAAGATTTCCAGCCATATCAATATAAAACCAAAGGGTTAAAAGGCAGATTAGCATCAACAAGAAATTTGAGGAGTTGACCACTCAGAACTTGGGCTTTTACAATCGGGAATAGTAAAGTAGGCAAAAGTAATACAATTGCAGGGTTGGAGCCAGCGCGAGATAGTGTATGGTATTCCGATCATACACGCGTAGGTGATTCCGCACAACAACGCAAACTTCAACAGCTTCACTTCCGTTTTGTTTGATTTGGAGAGGTTTCCAAATTCTTTACCTGTAAAAACAAAAAATTCGATACACTATCTAATTTTTATATTGTTTATGCAATTTTTTAAAACCATTTAGGTGTCGATTTCAAACTCCACAAATAGATTGAATAACTCGACCAAACTGTTTCTGAGACTGAGTAGCTTCCAATTTGTAAAACAATAGACAAGATGCCCCATTACATACAGAATAGCTTCCATTGTGACGGTCATCGGAGCAGAGTGTCCCTCTAGTATAAGTTGAACAAAAAGAACAACAACGTAGAATGTGTAAGCAGTTGTCTTAAGTATTTCCCATCTCAGTTTCTGCTGAGTATTGAGAATAAGACGTTGATCAGAGTTTAAAATATATGGGGTAGTGCCGAGCAACTGCTGTACATTTATGTAATTTTTGACGACGCTGATAAAATTATCTTGAAGAAGCATACTGACAAAAAAGAAAAGCTAAAAATCGAAATTGAAAATTTCTGTTTCGCGTGATTTATATACCATACAATTTTTTCCTGATTGGTATGAGAAAACAGATGGAAATGAAGTGATTTCATAAGGTCGAATGTGATATTTCACTATTTTTCTCTAACAAAGGAAAAACTGGTAATCCTGAAGGTTATCAAAATGACATATTGTGGATATGTTATAAAACACGACCATGATTGTCTATCACACGTGGTAGTTAAATTTTAATCGACAGCATTGCAAATGACGCCAGTGTGCAATTTGGATTTATATGGGGAAACCCCGCACCAACCGTTAATCCATAACCTTTGAATTAAGAATTCAAGGTTAGCAGTATAACCGAAGATTGACATACATGACCCAAAACTTGTAAAAGGCATAACAAACGTTGTCGTCCACCACATTAATAATTTGTGGACACGAAAACTTGTCTAATTTTCCTCGTCAAATAATACAATGTGGTGTTGAGTTGCTTTACTTGCTTTTGACTTTATGGAATGACCAAATAATTTTTTTATACATTTTGGAAAGTTTTCAAAACAAAATTTGATTTTTTTTATTTACAGTTGCATGCTTTTCATGGAACATTTTATTTCATACTTGTAACTTGCTTGCCTATTTCAATGAAAGCAAACTAACTGTTTGATTTATACAAAAGCTCAGTATTTACTAATGGGGTAAGTTGATCAACAAAATTCACATCTCGATTATAACACTTTGTTGGCCGAAAAGAGTCGAAATAATGCTGTACCCATTTTCGTTTTTTGAATCTCAACACTTGACATAACGTCGTCTTCCTTTTGCATCTTGTGCAGCAGTTACAAACATGAATAGTTGAGGAGCAGATATTTTAAATCCCTGAGGTACACATAGTATTCAATCTTAAAATCAGACCGGAAATCAAAAGTAAAAGGTTGAAAACAATAAACCCATTTTGCTGTGCTATGTTGTAATAGCGTCCCATAGTTTGAGCCTACCTACAATACTTCAAATACTCCATCCAGTTTTTGGGTCTTGCAATTAAAGTGCATTACCAACTGAATATAACTGCACAAACTATAGCCATGAATGAGAGAAAACGCCATCATTCATCATTGTAACTGCCAAGCTTCCCTGTATCAATATTTAGCCAAAATAACATGTTGCAAATTAGGCTCAACAAGAGTTCGGATGAAAAAACCCATTCAGTTGTTTCATTGAAATTTCTACATTCACGTATCTTTGAAATTTTCAACTGAAACTTCTTTGGAAAAAATCAGTATTCCACGATTTTTTAACGAAAGGGAATTTTCAAAATTGAGAAAGTCCGCTCAGAATGTTCACATCACACGGCGTGACTCCGATTTTACAATCGAATTTGTGTGCCTATAATGTAGACCTACAATTGTTATGTCGAAATCCAGCTTACCAGGCTGCGGGCAATATGAGAATCTTTGACCCAGGGGCACTTTAATACATTTCAAAAGGGAGGAGCATAACTCCAACGTTTTTCAACCCATTGACCTCAAATTTGAACACACATTTTCCAAGCGATTCTGCAGGAGGCTTTTGAAGGATTATTTGAAATTCGAAAAAACGCGCGCGGTATGGTAATGGTATTATAAAAAATACCATTTCACTGAATCCAGCTAAGATTTTTTTCTAGACGTTGTCTCGGAACTTAGCTGGATTGTACGGGATATCATAGTTTAACGGACGAGTTTCGAAAAAACCAATTAACCTCAATAGTTAGGACAGATTCAACAGATTTTGACCAGTAACAGTAACTTTGAACGAAACCGCCGCCAACACAACGATGTTCATTTGAGCTACATCTCTGCTGGAACGTGTAAGTCAATCGAAAAGTGGGGGGAATCCATTGATTTTAGAGTTGATATAAGGCCACCACGTTTTTTGGATTTTGGGCGATACAGAACAGCGCTGTAGATATCAACACCTGCGCAATCCGCTGGATTTCCTCCACAGCATCGCAACATGTCGAAATGACCAGATTTAAACGATAAGGACGTTAGTGGATAAATTTTGGGCCTTTTGAACCACTGCAACGCGTTTTCCTATCTTGATAAACACTGCAGCTCTAATCAGAGGCAAAACCAACAAGAGTTTTCACGGGGAGATAGGATTCGATCCAAAATTATACATCGCGTCATCTTCTTTTATAGCATTAACGATCTCAACTAGATACTCTTGCAGTAACGTCAACTCATAATGCCAAACAAACGGTAAAAAGTACAAAACGGTGTACCTTTTATAGATTATTTGGAACTGAAGTACGAGAAAATCTCTACCCACGAGTCAGTGGCGCTGTCCAATATTAACGAAACTGGTTTCTTCAACTTTGTAAGAGTTTCTAGAAACTGCTTATGAAACTCTTTGGATATATGGGTAATGAATGTCAGTGGTGCATTTCTATGCTTGTGTCTGTCTCCCATTGGTATGCCAATTCATTCAAGGTGTTCAACAAATTTTGACAAGGACCTAAATGTAACGTACATTTTAACCTCCAGATAAATTGTTCGTATCATGCCAAAAAATAAGCTGTAAGGCTTAGCGCTTCACAATATGTCAGATGAGGACTGACGATGAAGATGATCACAATATTACGAGCACAAACCATGATGCATGTTTCGTGCATGATATTCCGCATTCCAGCAGGCTTACAACTTAACAACTACTTTACACCCAATCATTGACACTATGCAAGCAAAATGATAGGACTTAGGTTAGTCCCGAAATGAATATATCTGGTCACACCGGAAATCAAGCTGCAAGATGTAATACTTTATACAGCGAACCATCCTAATAATGGAATGGCTGGAGGGCTGGCATTGGCATAGAGTGAGTGAACGTATTGGCATAAATCAATGTCACTAATTGTATATCAAATTTACTTTGGACGTTGGGTCAGAATTCTTATAGCTTTGATAAGCAGGGACGGGAAAAGAGTAAACAAACGTTACGATTTAAAAAAGAAAAATTTTATGATTACTATTCTATTACGAACCCACATATTTTGTTATATCGTGTTACAGGTAAAAAAGATAATTTTATGGATTGAATGCATTTCATTTCAACACAAACATAGATAGTTTAGGTTATGAGCTCAAAAGTGCTGTCACGGAGAAAACTTTTAAAATCCGATAAAAGCGCAGCAGAGAAGGTTGTGGTAATCCCAGTTGGAATTATGACTTACTCTACGGGCAACGGTTGTCTTTTAGATGAAAAAAATAAATTGAAAAAAATTATACTTCGATCGTCTTTGTCTGCAGATATCCTGATTAATTAAAGTAACTGAAATTAATGAAGCACCCTTAAAAGAGTTAAATAAGGGTTATTAAATTATGCATACTGCATTTGACAATTTATATACATGTAGTCAAACACTATAACTTAGATACTAGTTACCTAAAGCATGCAACAACTTCCCTTATGACAGACGTGCCCGGGAATGGACAGTGCAAGCGGGAGAGAAGCATTGAATTTTTCTGATGATTGTATTGGAAGTATTCACTTAGGGAAAGGATTTCATTTCGCATTTATCAATCGTAAATACGCTCCAATAGTCTCAAAGCAAGTTAATGTTAAGTAATCTTCACATTCATTTATACTTTTCCCTCCGACGTGTGAGATATTTTATAATTTTTCAAGTGACGTGTTATTCCAAATTGATTATAAAATGGCTATATTGTGCTGGGCAAACGCAAAACCAAATAAAAATCTGACGGAAGAATTTAGAGGAAAACTATTACTACTACTGCATAATATTACATGTTGCCCATTAATTGCTTTGTATGTTATGATACATATTATATTTTCTAATGAAGATATAAATGAGTTACTAATGTGAATAAAAATATTATAAATTTAGCCAAGAACTGGACACAATTAAGAGATTACGTTTTTGAAAAATACTACTACAACTGAAAGTGTAGTCCATCATTACGTGCAGAAAGTTTTACATGGAATGGAAGGAATGGAAGACAAGTTTAGTGGTGCTATTAAGAAGAAAGTAAATTACTTCACGGAAAATGCTACATATCTTGTGAGCACCAGCTTTGTGTTACCGTGCAATGTATTACAGGATGTATATTAACGAGGTTTCCTTTATTATTGATTTGCAGTTACGGCCTTGTCATTTGTTGCCGGCATTATATTTGCAATTATTGCATGTGGCAACTTGCATTTCTGCTGTGCAATTTACAAGACTGAAAAGGACACATAAGTAGGTTGAGGATTATTTCATGCATATTGTCGATATGAAAGTATCATTAAACTAACATATTTAAAGTACTTATTGATTTTAGATATGTGAAGGAGAACTGTATCGAAAAAATCAGCGAAACAACCACCATTTGAGAATTATATTACTGCTGTCAAACTAGAAGTTAGTAGGCAACACATTAATAGTAAATTCGAAAGTTTTTTTTTGCAACGGTCCAATGCCGGGCACGTCTGTCATAAGGGAAGTTGTTGCATGCTTTAGGTAACTAATATCTAGGTTATGTGTTTGACAACATGTATATAAATTGTCAATTGCAGTATGCATAATAATTAATAACCCTTATTTAACTCTTTTAAGGGTGCTTCATTAATTTCAGTTACTTTAATTAATCAGGATATCTGCAGACAAAGACGATCGAAGTATAATTTTTTTCAATTTATTTTTATTTGACATTTTTAAGTTGAAACTAACAAAAAAAATATTGAACATTTAATCGTATGTATATCTGCTAATTCTTTATTTAACTTCGTTTTGCAGTCTTTTATTTACAAGCACAACATGCATATCCAAAATTTGCACTTTTTGCAAAATGGGTAGAAGAACATTCAAGAATGAGGCACGCAGCAATGTAGTAGGGAAGATGCATTCGCTTAAGTTTTCTCATTAAAAATTTTCTCAGTCACAGGTTTTTAACTTTAAAAGCAACTTAAAACTGGTGATTCAAGGACGGTTAGTTTAAATGGTAGCCGTGATGGTTTTGTAACGCAAATTCATAGGGAAACTTAAAGTCAAATGGTTTAAAATATCTTAAGAAATCGTATTTGGGTAAGCATTCGTATGAATTTTCATTAGCTAAACATATAACATCATTGGTTTAGCCGGGTACTTCACGTATTTAAGGTATTACGAAATCAAAATTACCTCTACGACAACAGAATTCACTGTAAACCATAGGTGCAAAAGAGTTCAAACGAAATGGATTGGAAGGGAAATACGGTGAAGCCATTCATCACAGAAACCATTGATTTTTATTTTTTTAGGGATCGTATCAAATTTGCAACTACTGAGTGTCAACTGTCAAGTCGCACTGTAGTGTAAACAAAAGAAATTAACTAAAAACTTGTTTCTTGATGTATTGACTGGTTGTTGATAATTCATTATTAAATTGAATTGAGAACTGTAATATTAATTCAAAACAATTTCACGTGGTTTAAAGTTTCAGACTTTCATTTGTCCTCGCAGCAGTACAGTACTACAGTTTATTTCCAAAGCTTTTCTCCCCGGTCGTTTGGGAAGTTGTTGTATGAGTTAAAGAAATATATAGATTAGATAGTCTTTGTCAAGATATTTTTATGCATATTGATACAAAAACAGGGGTGTAGGAAATTCATGAAGCAAATGCATTTGCTACTGCAGTTTGTTTAATGTATCAAAAAGTTATTTAACGCTTTTAAGGGTGCTTTTAAATTATTTAATTAGTTTCATTGAATATACGCTGACTGTACCGTTCGAATGTATTTTTCATAAATACTTTTTATTTACATTTTTAAGGCCTTTTATATTCCATAATGTACACCTCTTTAATAATGAGCACCTCAAATACTTGCATAATGAGCACCTCAGATATTTGTATAATGGCCACCTCGAATACTTGCATAATGAGCACTTCAGATACTTGCATTCTTGTCACCTCAGATATTTGCATTCTTGTCACCTCAAATACTTGCATAATGAGCACCTCAGATATTTGTATAATGGCCACCTCGAATACTTGCATAATGAACAATGAGCACCTCAGATACTTGCATTATTTTCACTTCAAATACTTGTATAATGAGCACCTCAAATACTTGAATTATTGATAATGTTCACCTCATATACTTACAGTATGGTCACTTTAAATTAAATAAGCAATCTGCATACGTATGGTTTCTAACTTGACGGACGGAGAAAAGTCAGTTTCCAAAATTTTTCATTCACCTTTTTTAAATTGTCTATTAGATAAGTCACAAAGTGCTTAATTAATGCGAGCGTGGCCTATATGGCAACTATGGTTGCATTTCCTTTTTGCACTAGTTCGAGTCTCACTAGGGGAAATTTAATTTTTGTCTGCCAAATCTCAAACTCTCATAACCAGCGTCAAAAGTATTTAACGTGGAATGTTGAAATTGGTGTCAAAATGTTGGTAAGAGTCTTGTGGTATAGTCTCGGTCCTTTAGATTAGTAAATATAACATGAAATCTTTAAAACGAACCGCAACTGAAAACAAAATGAAGGGCTCAGGATATCCCTATTAAACTTTTTCGTCAAGTTGGTGCACTATGTTTCAGGAAAACTATTTGTCCCAGAAACACGAAACCAGGTGCAATCGCTTCGTTATGAAGCTGTGCATAGAAAATATTGACTCGATTTTTGATATCGTGAACTCGTTTTTCACATTTTGTCAATGTTTATTCGGCATGGGCACTCCGTCTCAATATTTTCCGTCCGATTTTTAGCGCTACATGTTTAGCCATGCTGTGTTAAAACTACTCATCATACAGACACGTGCGAATGAAGCCCATGTGTTGGTACTAGTTCTGAAAGTCGATTTTAAAACTTTAAGTTTTGGAAAGTGAGCAGATGTATGTTTCTGATAGAA